>CAKNXH010049613.1:528-36927 GCA_932178445.1 Andricus quercusramuli
TGCAAACCATCACACACTCAGTAATTAAGTTTGTCCTGCCTGAGCCTTTCTCGAGGCGTTTGCAATGTTGCAAACCATCACACAGTCAGTAAGAAAGTTTGTCCTGCCTGAGCCTTTCTCGAGGCGTTTGCAATGTTGTGAACCATCACACAGTCAGTAAGTTTGTCCTGCCTGAGCATTTCTAGAGGCGCTTGTTAGTAAGTAAATTTGCCGTGCCTGAGCCTTTCTCGAGGCGCTTGTTAGTAAGTAAGGTTGTCCTGCCTGAGCCTTTCCCAAGGCGCTTGTCAGTAAGTAAGGTAGTCCAGCCTGAGCCTTTCTCGAGGCGTTTGCAATGTTGCGAACCATCACACAGTCAGTAAGTAAGTTTGTCCTGCCTGAGCCTTTCTCGAGGCGTTTGCAATGTTGCAAACCTTCACGCAGTCAGTAATTAAGTTTGTCCTGCCTGAGCCTGTCTCGAGACGTTTGCAATGTTGAGAACAATCACATAGTAAGCACGTTTGTCCTGTCTGAGCCTGTCTCGAGACGTTTGCAATGTTGCAAACCACCACACAGTCAGTACCAGGCAGGCCAAGTATTGAGCCCTGGGGAACCCCACTCTGCACTTCATTCCAGTCAGAGCGAAGACCATCACTGTTTGCTACTCATTGTAAGCGATTACTTAAGTAAGACTTAAACCAATTTATGGCACTGTTAGAGATATTAAGGTTTTTTAATTTTTGGATTAAAAGGTCATGGTTTACGAACTCGAACGCTTTGGAAAGATCAAAAAATACAACAATCGTTACTTCATTTTTATCTATTGCAGCTTTTAAATCAGCACTAAATTTAAGGGAAGCAGTGATGGTACTATGCTCCCTCCAGAATCCAGACTGGAAAGGGTCAAGCAGGTTATGTTGATCCAAATATTCAGTTAGCTGGTTATCCACTAATTTCTCAAGAGGCTTGGCTAATGCACTAAGGATAGAAATAGGACGAAAATCTGTTAGAGTTGAAGGGTTTGTAATCTTAGGAACAGGGCGAATCAAAGCTTGTTTCCATATATTGGGGGAAATCCCAAGCTGTAGAGAACAATTGTGAATGTGAAGTAGAACAGAAAGTATCACACGGAGAGAAAGTTTAACCATTTTAATAGAGATACCATCGATACCGATAGCTCCTGAGGTTATCTTGGCAATTACTGGAAGCAGAGAGTCAGTCCATTATAAGAGAAGTAAAAGTTAGCATCATCAAAGGGAGGCAATTCACTGGATAACAGAGTAGTATCAATTGGTGAAGGCTCAATCAGGAAACGATTCATGAGGTCATTTACCGGGTAGTTCTGATCAAAGGTTTGACTCTGAGAGGGAATAATACCAAGCCGCCGAAGGACCTTCCAGATATTTTCATCCCTATTCTTGTTAACAATTGCATTATAGTTATATTTATTTTTAGAGTCCCTTATCTTAGTTTGAACCAGATTCCTAAGGATACGGAATTCCTTCCATCGTGCCGGGTCATTAGTCCTCCTAGCCTGAGAGTACTTTCTGTCTCTTCCCCTTCTGAGACTTTTAATCTCTTTCGATATCCACGGACAAGTTTTTTTCCCCGCCTGAAAATCATGTACTGGGGCTATTACATCAAATGTTGAAATTAATATATTATTGAGTTTTTCTACCTTTGAATTTAAATTTCTTTCAGAAAATACACTCCTCCAGTCAGCTTCAGAGAGCAGAGTGAACAATCTATCCTCATCAACTTTACTTAGGTTTCTGAATTTTTTTAAACACGGGGCAACATGTATACTTGACATGAAATTGTAATGTATTTGAATAAGATCATGGTTGGACAGAAAGGGAACTGGGTGTTGAGAATAATTTTGTACTCTAGTAAGATCTTCCACAGCCATAAGGTTAATCCATGTACTAGACATTCCGGAGTGGTGCGTAGATCCATGTGATACTATAGATGAACCAGCTGAATTGACCAAAGACGTAAGGTATTGGGATTGGTTGGAGCGAATATTTAAGTTAGTATTGAAATCCCCTGCAATTACAACATTATTATAATTAAGCGTGTAATTAAAAAGCTCCGTCTCAAATTCATTACCGAAACCAGCATTGGGTGGTTTATATACAACCCCAAAAAGTAAACGTTCACGAGATAGAGAGAGATCAATAAATAGAAATTCAGTGGCCGGGACAGTGGTTTCAGTACTGACGTGTAGGATCTTACACTTAAAATCATTATGGACATATACGCAGACCCCAGCACCTCTACGAGACAACCTGTCTTTTCTGAAAAGTGAGTAATTATTAAGGCTGATATTTGTGGAATCAAATTGAGGCTTGAGCCAAGTTTCAGATACAGCTATAATATGAAAGGATCTCTGACGAAAATAATCAGCAAACTCGTCAAAATGAGCAGGCAGGGATTGAGCATTGACGTGACATATATTAAGAAAGGCCATTAAATCTTACAAGAGGGAGACAATACCATATATAGGGCAACTTACAAAAAAGAGCCCTGCAATAAAAGGTGATTAGCGTAAAAACCTTCCAGTTCCGTAGAGCAGACCACATGTTGGAAACAATAATGTTTAGAATGCAGGTATGAAATGGGTTGTACCAGATATGATAATAACATATAGAAAAGAGTACCAAAA
Organism: Andricus quercusramuli; assembly: GCA_932178445.1. NCBI lineage: Eukaryota > Metazoa > Arthropoda > Insecta > Hymenoptera > Cynipidae > Andricus > Andricus quercusramuli. Next base: position 3,170 of record CAKNXH010049613.1, read on the forward strand.
AGTGTACATAAGGAGTGTATCTAAGCAAGAATAACAGACGAGAAGTTAAGGCTTTTCCTGACTGGAGCATCGTAATCTTATCAGCAGAGTGAATTAATCTAGTAAGTAAGCATAAGAGAATCACGAGAAAAATTAGGTAATCTAACGCTCGGAAGTGAAGCATAATCAAAATAAAAAAGATAAACTTTATAATAGTTGCCAAATTTCTAACGACAGCATCAAAACAATATAGAATATGTAGAGTTATAAAATAAATAAAGTTAATAACCATCAGTATGCGCAATAAAATTACTGCAAACCATATTCCCCACGATGTCAATTGGGAATATTTTCTTCTTATGTCGAAATTAACGTAGAGAATCCAAATCCCGAACGTGAGCAAGAAAAATTCTCGGCGCACCATCAGATTTCCGGCAAAAAATCTTGCCCCCAGCAATCCACAGGTATTTTATTTTGTTGTTTCTTCTTAGTTCCAACGCGGCGCTGTAGATCTGCCGATTGGACTTAGTGAGCGACTCCCTGATGTATAAGGCTCGATCTTCGCTCCAACCAATAAGTTCAGTCGAAAGACCACGCTTTCTTTTACCAAGTTCCAGAAAGTTCTTACAGGTAGCTTGTGAGTTAAAAGTGACTATTACTATAGGTGGAAGCGAAGGTCTAGCAGCAGTGTAATTTGAAGATTTGAGCCTATATACTGTTGTCAGATCCGCCTTAGTGAGGGGTACCTCCAAGGTAGAACCGATTTGACAGATGACAGCTGAAAGGTCCTCCCCCTCTTTCTCTGGCAAACCATGGATCTCTAAAGTCTCGGAGAGAGCAGCTTGCTCCAGATTATTGCACTTTAGGACTAAACATTCTACTTTATTTCCAGCTGCGATTGTCTATCCTGCAAATTCTTTGACGACGCAAGAATTTTGTTGACATCAGACACATTGGAAGCGGTAGTTTCCTCCAGTACAGAAATGCGCTTAGCATTATTGATGATATCATCCTTCATTTCCTTAATAGAGGTGTCAAGAGATTTATTGAAGGTGGTCTAATCATACTTGAATGATTCAAACAATGCTTTCATCTGTAACAGACCCGCCTCATGACATTTCGTGACCGCTTCGACAATAGCTGCCTCGACTCCAGGCACCAGAACCACTGATGCCGCACCTGAGGTACTTCCGGTATCGTCAGCTGTTGAGGAAGTGTTGGACAGTTTTCGAACATGTCGAGAATTAGAAGAATTTTCCGATGCAGTGGTCACAGAGCAGCTGGAACAGTACCAAACCTTCTCCTTTTTTTTAATTCTCGAGAGATCTTTACTCGGCAGGTTCATGCAATTCAGGTGCGCCAGGGCACCACACTTTCCACAAGCAAGTGAGTCAGCGACCCCTCGCGTGATCAATTCCTTACACACTGAACAGGCCACCATCTTGAACTTCCAATGTCCACAAAAATAACTAAGAAACACAAAATTAACTGTTTTCTGACTGAAACCCACTCAGAAATGCAACACAATGGAAACCTCAGCACTAAGCACAACCCGTAAGCAAGTTATAAAGTCATACACTCACATGAAAACAAAGCAATTAACCGAAATGTGTACGGCGCGACACGAAGCGCGTCTTCTACTAACGACCAGGGCCGTCTCTCTAAAAAATTATTTAAAAATATATTAAAGAGATGACGTCATATGAATGACACATTATACTTCTGAAATGTATTTATTTAAGACCGAGCAACGTTACACTTACGTTTGTTGCCCAATTCTATGAAAAATGTATAACGTTAACAATTCGTTTTTCGGCAAATATCAAAGGTTGAGCCGCTAAGGAATTTGTTATTGAAAAATCAAACTCGCTTCTTAGAAAAATTATTCTTAAATTTGAAAAACAACATTGCATTGCAATTATCACATCCTCTGAAAGGTAACAGCGGATATTACGTCATCCTTAATTTATCAATTTAAATACCCCTCCCCCCCCCCCCATGTCAATCTCGAACCTTCTAAATTTAACATGAACCACGGTTTTTTAGCATGGAACAGAACCATGTCGGTAACATGTCGGTAACAGGAATTTAGGGTTAGAACGCTCCCTACCTATCTACTTGAAGATAAGGTATTCTTAGCACCTCTACGCCTTTAAAGAAACTGCTATTTCCAAAATTCGTCTTTGGATACACTAAATAAAAAATATTGGGGAAAAATGATTGGAAAAGCAAATGGATAATGAAAGTAAAATTGTCGTTGCCAGAAATGTGTAGGGTTGCCAACTAAGCCGGTTTGCGCCGGTTTGACTGGCCCAAACGTCTGGAGCCGGCTGCCGGGGGAAGCCTGTAAAGGCCAGCGGAATTCACGAAATGGGTCTATGGAAGTACAAATTTAAGTATTGGTAGAAAACATGTTTAACTCTAATTTTGTTTTTAAAATTTTATCAATAAAATAAAAAAATAAAGGTAAACATAAGATATTTATATCATAACATTATAATAAATTCTCCTAAATTCTCGCCGAGAACGAACGTCGAATAAGTTACCTGGTAACTTACCAATATTACTGTACGTTACCAGGGTAATTTACCCGACTCAAAACTCTACGGATAGATTTATTCGTCTCTTTCACTCTCATGAGTTTCTGCCACGAAGGAATCCCAGCAAAAAAGAAAGAATTGATACATCCCGCCCAAAACGAGCTTTTAAATATAGATGCAGAGCACAAAAAGGTCAGATCATCATCTCTCGGCGCGCTCTTTTCAAACCTTGAACCTGCGACTCTCGTCTCTTCTTGAATTTATCTTAGTTTTGGACTTAGAAACTTTAATTGGACTAGATAAATGTGATAGAATATTCGCGCTCGTGAACCGTGCTTTAGTGTTCGGCTCAGTTTAAGTGTTAGTGCTACGCTTACTTGTGTGCGTGTTTATGATAGAATTAATAATGCTTAATTATTAATTTTAAATAACTATGTTGATTTATTTATCTGACTATAAATGGATAATGTCTAATCCAACTTCGGAATTGTTCTACCTTATAGAAGTGTTCTCCGGCCGATTCTCAATAACAATCTCTTCAAATTTGCCACGTCTAGCATGAACTTTATTATGTGATCATCGTTGTTTATTCACGGAATAATACTGAAGAATACGTTATTCATGAACAATTAAACGTCGACGAATTATAATAAATCAATTGATTTCACTACAAAGATAAATTCAGTGTTAGTGTTGTTAATTTATTTAAGCCTGACCTACTTTTCGCGGCTAGTGGTTTCAACCACTCAACGACAGGTAACGAATCCACACCTTCGACGTATTATGGCGCTGTTCCTACGGAATTAAATCGACTACAGCCCCTGGGATGTAAAGGCTCTTTTACACCTTCCGTCAATCGGTCGTCGACCGACCAACATAACGAAATATCCATTCACACCTTCGGAAAATTCAGTGAAATATAGTAATATTGTAGTGATATTTCAGTGAGTTTCAGAAGGTAACTAAAATATTACTACATTTATCTAAATTTACCGAAGGTGTGAATGGATATTCCGATATATTGGTCGGTCGACAACCGATTGACGGAAGGTGTAAAAGAGCCTTAACACCGGGCAGGCAGGCAGAGGTGTGAAAGGGTAGGTATTCACTTGTCCGAAATTTCATTTTCCCTCAAACTCATTTTGCCGAAAAAATCACTAGATTACTAGCCGCCTTCAAAACAATTGATAGATGGGCGTCTGCTTGCCAATAGACCTTTTCATTTAAGAAAACGATGCTGCGCAAGCGCGAAAAATATATAGCACATCCGTGAGTTTCGTACAGTTCTCCCTGAGACGTATGTGACAATAGTAAATATTAACGGAAAAAAAATATTTCCAGCAATTAGAAGTTAAAACACTTTTCACGAAAAAAATGTCTGATCTACCAGGAGAAAATCTATTGAAAAGAAAAAAGGTTGGAGCGACCAAGAGGTGCTGTTTTGGAAATTGTAAAAGTGACAGTCGGTCCAAGTCGTACTTAGAATGTAACTATTATTTTATTTCATTTCCAAAACCCTGTTCAATATTTCGAAAGGGTAACATTCCCGATGATGCACTGAAAATGCATATTAAAAATTGCGCGGAATGCAGTAAAAGTGATATGTGGGTGAGGTTATGTGCGCGCAGGGACATGTATTTTTCCAGCATGAAGAATGTAGACACTTATATTTTCTCATTGCACTTCGTGGGAGAAAGTGGTCCAACTGAAAAGTTTCCCAACCCCGTTAAAAGTAAGAGCCAGCAAGAAAATTTCAAAGTAAAAAAAAAAATTAATTCTATGTTCAAGGTATGATCAAGTTGTTGCTTTTTCCCTTTGGTACATTGTTTTCTGCACTTCAACCACCCTTTTAACTGACAAATAGTGTTTTTGTCCACCTTTTTATGCTGCAATTCAGCACCTGGCACATCTTTTTCATACAATTTAACATTAAAATTTGGTATCACAGTGTACATTTTAACGACAGTGTTCGAAAACTTTAAATGCCCGCTACGTATCATGGCGGTATTTTCAGGGTGTCTTAGGGCCCTTTCACACGATTACAGATCCGCAAGTTGCGGACTTGCGCAAGTCATGAGTATGGGGACGGCGACTGACACTTGCGGCCGCTAGGGTCGCTAGTGTGACTGGTGATTAGAGATGGGGAGTGACGTCAAATCACGCCGACCGCTTCAGTCATCTGACCGATTTCCCGTCATCTGACTGTCTGACCGGACATTTTGGAAAAAGTGGAAATCATCTTATAAATAGTTATTGGAATGTTCTTTAATGAATGGTGTAAGATGAAAACTAATACGGAACAATTTTTTATGAAATTACAGGCTGTTAATCTCTTCAGACGGACAATTTCTTCGAGTTGCGTGATTGTAGTCAAACATAACCTACAAAAATCATTCGCAATCAAGTCACAAAAGTTTATGGCAAATATGATTTGTTTCTTTCAGGAATAAATCTAATCAAATGACTGAACGCTAATTTGAATTTTACGTTGTGGCATTTTTATATTGTATTATATTGTGGATTACATTTATATCTATTATAGGGATCAATTTAGTGATAGGAAAGAAAACTGGAAACGCCAAAAATTACAGGTTGAAATAAAAGGATGGAAAGGATAATTCAATAAACCTATCTGTTCGGTGGTGCTGTCAAAACCATATTATGGTTTTTATTGTAGTATAAGGCTTTTATTCTTAAAGTTTTTTTTTAGTTTCAAAGTTTTCAAGAAGCTGCACAAATTCGTATAGCTTATTCTTAACAAAATTAGAGATACCTGGCCTCTCAGTGTATAATAATATTTATCATTATTACACTTAATTCTGTCGTTGAAAAATCAACTGTTTTGTAGAAACTTCAACCATTTTTTTTCTTTCTTTCCTGAAAAACCTTTGCTGCTTGAAAATTCACCTCTTTAGGTAGAAAATTAACTTTGTTAACTGAAAATTTAACTATACATCTTTGTCTGAAAATTGATCGTTTTTAATTGAAAATCAACTATTAAATTTCTTATTGAGAATTCATCTTTTTTTGGTTGAAAATTTAAATACGTGGTTGGAACTCGAAATACTTTGTTAAAAATTAATTTTTTTGTTTGGAGATTCGCCACTTTAATTGAAAATTCAGCTCTTCGATTCAAAATTAATTTTCTAATACAAATTTGTCTTTTCAGTATGCAATTAATCTTATTGGTTGAAAATTCATATTTTTTGTTAAAAATGTAATTATTTTGTTAAAAATTTAAAAGTTTTATGGATAAGTCATCCTTTTTGGTTGAATATTGTTCTTTTTGTGGGAAAAATATCAACTGTTAGACGTTTTGTCAATTGAATTTAACTTGATTAGAAATTTGAAAATGTATCGGCCCGAAAATTTTGAGCTTATATGTTTAAAATAGCTTTTTGCAATCCCGAACTTTGAAGTTTTCTTTAAATTTTTAACACTTCAGTCTAATGATTTTGAATTTAAAAGCGTTTTAATTGGGATTTTCCAAAAATACAAAAATGCGTTATTTCGAGGCTCTCCAAAAACATTTTTACTACTACAAATTAAAAACTATAAAAGTAAAAGCTTCAGCTATTCAAATTTAAGCTAATGATTAATTCCTGAATTTTAAACGATGCTTTCCAATTAGAAATTCTCTCATTTCTGAAGTTTCATTGAAATCATTCTTTACACGTTTTTAATTTAACAATGCTTTGATTTTTAAGATTTTCATTCAGATGTTGTTTGATTTTGAACAAGTTATCTACATTGTAAAGAAAAGAGAATCCTAAACTGCAATTTGAAGTGTTATGAAATTACAGTCGAGCAAGTATTTTTGAATTTTTTAAATGAAATAAAAATAATTTTGAATTTTGTTATCATGAAATTATTCTAATGTTAACCTTTTCCTACCTTGCAATTATTTAACTATGCAGGATTTTAATTTGAAATTGTACAATTATGAACAATTTAAATTTAAAACGACAAGAGGTTGAACTATTAATTTTAAAGCATACGTTGTACAATTTTGAACGATTTAAATTAACCCCAAATAGTTTTGAATTTTGTTAAGATAAGATTATTCCAAACTAAATTTTATACCATATATTGGATGATGAAACTCACAGAAAATCATCGTTTTGGCTTCTTTTTTTAAAAAAGTGTACTTTTTAGTTTTCAAGATTTGAAAACCGTTCATGTTTAATAGGTTATGTTCATTAACAGCAACAAGATACGATCACTTTTTACGTCTTTATTCCTTTTTCTTCACTTTTTTTTAGAAAACAAATTTCGTTTTACTAATAGAAACGTTTTTTGTCGTTTATATCTATGATATTAATTCAATTTTTCGCGTAATAACATGATTTCCACTTTTTCCACTTGTCCGGTCAGGTGACAGTCAGATTACCGGAAATCGGTCATCTGACGGTCACTCCCCATCTCTACTGGTGATACACAAGACAGCCCCCTGGAACTCTGAGTTGCAAATGTACTATGTGTTGACGGTGGCTGTGTGGTGGCACCAGCTATGCAGTTGGCCTATGATCGTTGCAAATGCATTGCAAAATAATAACATTGAATTTAATATCACATTAAAAGTAATTTACTGACAGTATTGAATAATCTTTGAGTGTTTTTAATTATCTTTGCGACATTTTCCATCCTCTAAGCGAAAGAAAACTGAGAAAAATTGCTTTTAGATGTAAAAATCGGCATGTATTTACAGATGTTCCAAAATATCCACGGTGTTGAAATTTTGAAATTTAGATTATAAAAAAAATGGTATCTTAATATATTCTCAGGGTGACCGCTGGACCGGAAAATTGGGAAAAGACCGGCAATTTTATAAAACCGGGAAATGACGGTGAATTTATTTTTTATCGGGAATTTTACAAATATTTAGAAAAAAAATCGGTCTCAGTTTGATTTTAACAGTTTTTAAAATAATTAGTTGAATTGTTATCTGTTTCAATTATATCATTCAGTTTACAATGCGTAATTCAAAAATCTTTCACTTGAAAATTTTCTAATTTAGTTTTTAGTTATTAAGCGTTCATTTTCCATTAAAAGAATTCAAAAATGTAGTTTTAAAGACTTACAAATTTTTAAATTAGAAGCAATTGGGATCAAAAAATTTGGATGAAAAATCTTTTTAATTGATCAACTGTGGATATAAATTATAATGATTTTTAAAATTCAACTGTGCATTAAAGATTAAAAAGTGAATAATAATTAATTTTACAAGATGATGCGAAATCCGTTCAAAATTTAATAATTTTAAGATTTTAACGTTAAAGATTAAACTGTTTAAATTGGAAGGTCTTAGTAGTTAAACAAATGTAAACGCATGATTGAAACTTTATAACATTTTTAAAATTGTAAAATAACTTCAAAACAATATATTCATATCGAAGACTTTTATTATATCTAACATTATTGTTATAGTCTAAAAGTTGAAACTTTAAAATTTGAATTTTTTCAATTATGAAAAACAACAATAGCTCAATATTTAGAAATTTTTGACTGTTCATTTAAAATCAGTAATTGTAAATCAAATATTCAAATTTAAACAAAAAACTAAACTTTGAACATTACAATTTTAATTGTTCTATTTCAAAAATTTTAATTTGCAAGTAAAATTATTGAATTTTGATGTATAATAAATATTGAACACCTATTATTATTCTCAGAAAAAATTCAAGTGAGTTGAATTTTGTTTCAATTTAAAATCTGAAATGATTTTAAATAATTTATACAAAGTTTCTGCGTACACCGACAAAATTTGGCTATTCGTACTGAAATTTCGGTACAAATAGCCCACGGCCTAATTTAAAACAAGATATCGATTTGTGCACGTTTCGAACGAAAAATTTAGAAGATTTTTATGAATTGTGAAAGGCTTTAAAAGAATAAGAAATATTTTCTTAAGATTTCTAGGAAAATTGAAAATGGCCTTTCATTTTGAAAAATAAATTTTAAGAGAATATTTAAACAGGTTTAATAAGATTTCTGAAATTTTCGAAAATGAATCTGGAAGATTTTAAGTGAATATTTTTTATTTTGCAGGATTTAAGCGAAAGAATTCAAGTCATTTTGAAAGATGTTTAGGTCTGTAAAAATTTGAAAATTAATTCATAATTTGAAAAAAATGTGAAACAACGTACAGATGTTTTATGATTTTGAAATGAAATGTTGAAGCCTTTCAAGGATTTTTAAGCTCTGATTTTCAAATTTTCATGTTTGAAAAAATGAACCTAAAATATACATTGTGAACAAATTTAATTAATTTTGATGAATTCATTTGAAAATTTGCTTTTCGGCATAACTATTTTCATGAAATTTTGCTTAAGATTTAAGACGAAAAGGTCATTATACTTGTTTTTGAATTAAGCATGAACTAAAGTTATTTCAAGCTAAAAAATAAACGTCGTTGAAAAGTATTTGTGAAATCAAGGAAAATATTTTATTCTTAATTGTAACTAGTTTTTGAAAAGAACCTGAGGTGAACTTTTGAAATCAATATTTCACCATTTTCAGTGGTATGTTTTTATTGAAAAACTTTTAGTTAGGAATTATAAAGTCGTTAGTTTTGTAAAGAATAGGTTTCCATATTAAAAATTTTTAATAAAAATGTACCAATGAGATTTGCAGACATTCTTTTAAGGAACAAAATAAGCGCTACAGCATCAGAATTAAATAAGAATTCCAACTTTCACCTAAAGAGAAAAATAAAAACATTAAACTCTAAATAGTTATTGTCAAATAAAGAAAACCCGAAATATTTTTTCAAAATTTCACCTCGAGTTCTTTTCCAAAATTAGTTACAATTAACATTAGCATATTCTCGTCGATTTTGTAAATCATTTTCAACAAGTTTCATTTTTTGAACTTGAAATAACATATGACAAATAATAACAGGCATGAGAAATTTATATATAGTTACATATAAAATTGATTATTTTATATTAAAAAATTATTATAAATTTGTTGTTGCGGTGAAAGCATATGTAGGTTTAATACTTAACTTTCACTAAAAACTTCGATATGTATGAAAAAAATATTTCATTCTATAACTTAGACATTATTTTATTAATTTTACCTACCCCCTTTATAAGGAGTTCATTGAAACACGTAATTTGTTCAATAAAATATTTTAAAACCTGAAATGAATTTAAATTAATAAATAAAAAAAGTAAATATTATATTATATATTATAATAAGAAATATTTTACAGTTTAGACTATTGTCTTTTCGGATATTTAAAAATTACACAAATAATTATATATCTGTTTTAATTGCGCATAAAAATAATTGGTTGTAGTTACTAGGAATGAATTGGGATTTGCGTCTAAAACCAGTGAATTTTACAATTTTCGCAAATTATTTTTAACTCAAAAGATTAAAAAGATCCTAAAGATCCATTATCTTTTACCAAGAGCTATCAGAAAATTATTTTTACTTAACAAAAATTTTTTTAAACATATTCGCCTTGCATTATTTGAATTCTAAGCCAACGTCAATCGGTCGTCGACCGACCAACATAACGAAATATCCATTCACACCTTCGGAAAATTCAGTGAAAGTTAGTAACATTTTAGTAATCTTTCAGTGAGTTTCAGAAGGTAACTAAAATATTACTACATTCAACTAAATTTACCGAAGGTGTGAATGGATATTCCGATATATTGGTTGGTCGACGACCGATTGACGGAAGGTGTAAAAGAGTCTTAACGCAGCTTTGATGTGATTGCTTCAAGCACTATTTTCGAAATGCCAGGTCTGCATGTGGCATTTGGGTGTACAAATAAAGGAGCAAATCGCTTTCCAAATAACAAAAAACTAAGGAAACCGTAGATAATGCGTTGTTCCCTTGTACAAGGTACATCACCACTCACGGTGCTGCCCTCTCAGCTGAGCTTGACAAATCGCCGTCCCCATAGTGAAAATAGAGATTTTTCCGCTAGCGGAAATATCTCCGAATGGCGGTAATTTGAATACTCGATTTTTTTAAATAGGTATTTTCACTTCATAATCAGCTAACTTCACTTCGTTAGCTGCTGAGGGGAAAACATTTGATCAAATGCATGGGATTCGGTCCATTTTTGCCCTATTTTGTTAATATCTTCGTAAAAACTAATTTTTTCTATATAAATGTATATGAAAAATAGTTTTTATTTTTAAGAACTATTCAATGACATAAAGTAGTAATAATTATTATTCATTATGAAGATATTACCAAAATAAAGTTTTGTCTCATGCATTTGCTCGATTGTTTTCCCCTCAGCACTCAACGAAGTGAAGTTAGCTGATGGTTGAACTGAAAATACCTAATAGAAAATTTAATGTTTTTCAAATTATAGGCAAGTTTATTGAGCTAAGAATAATTATGGACGAATGAAGATGATGACTTAAATACATTTTGCAATGTTTTGAAGGAAAGAAACGAGCACATGCCAAATCAGCTGATTTCTCTCAAAGTCATGTATGCATGAGTTTCGGGTGTTTCCTGTTTTGTCTCGCTTCTCAAACAAACTAATATTTTAGTGCACATAAGGTAAGTGTTTTTGACAGTTGTTAACATAATAAATTATCATGAACACCCCGTAAAAGGAGAGCATTAAAGTGGATTATACGGCATTGAAAAAATTGTACACTTTAATGAATGCCATGAAGCGCATTCGGACAAAAACGGAATTTGTTTGGATTTATAGGCATAAAAGTGTACGATGTTTTCAATGCATATAATCTACTTCAATGCTCTCGTTTGGCAGGGCAAGCATGTTGACTATTATTGTACAGAAGCAACTATAGAGGTTATGTTTGGGGTTATGCCGGCTACGCTTTCGTAAAGACGTGCCGTAAGTCTTGTAAAGGCTGTTTTTTGCAGGAGCATAATATTTGTATGTTAACAAATACTAATTACACTTACCTTCTGTGCAAAAAATATATTATTTTGTTGAAAGAGCGATACAAATCAGGGAACATCCGAAACGTATGTACACAGAACTTGGAGAGAAATCATATGATTTGGCATGGGCTTGTTTCATTTCATCAAAACACTAGAAAATGTATATAATTCATCGCCGTTATTCCTTCATAATTATTTTTAGCTTAATACACTTGCCTATAATTTGAAAAACATAAAATTTTCTATTTAAAAAAAAATTGAGCATTCAAAATACCGCCATTCAGAGATTTTTCCGCTGACGGAAAAATCTCTATTTTCACAACTCATGACTTGCGCAAGTCCGCAACTTGCGGATCTGCAATCGTGTGAAAGGGCCCTTAGTCTTTTCAATTCAATTCGTATCAATACTTTCTTTTTTACTGGGATAGTAAGGAGCAGCCCTATCCGACCCCCCCCCCCCCCCGACTTTTTCTACAGCAGCCGTTGTCGCTTAAAGTTCCACATGACGGGTGAACTCATCCGCTAGCCACCAGATGGCGCCTCATTCGTCCTGTTCCAGAAAAGCATTGGTCTTATGGAAAAGTCAATAATTAATATTAAATAAAAACTTTCCCGATCATTTCAGTTCGCAAAATTAAGACCAGCAACTCTTCGATGGGTAATTGATATTTGAAAAATATAAAAGTCATTGAAATCTAAAAGGATTATTGAAAAAAACATTGTTTTAAAAGTGCTATACAGGGTGTCCCAGACTCAAGTGTCCGGACTTATATAGCCACCTAAAAATAAAAAAAATAAATCTAAAATTCCTTTTCCAAAAATCAGTTGAAGTTTTAGTGTTTGAGTTATAATATATTTAAACTGGTCCAATCAGGAGCACCGTGTAAACAGCCGTGTGTGTGTGAACGGGATTCCAACGTAGTGTTCTCCCGTCGCCAGCCCCACCTCTGCGCTCGTTTCGATAACACTGCGTTGAAATCCCGTTCATGCACACACGGCTGTTTATACGGCTTTCCTGATTGGTCTAGTTTAAATATTTTATAACTCAAAAACCAAAACTTCAACTGATTTTCGGAAAAGGAATTTTCTATTTATTTTTTTCATTTCTATACAGGTATATAAGTCTGGACACTTGAGTCTGGGACACCCTGTATAGCGCAGTATTCTCAAAATTTCATATAATGCAAGCAACATTTAAAAACGTTAAACAATTTATGTTCATAATATTTTGATTTATTCTAATGGCACTTTAATATAAAATTATTGGAATTATAACTTTACATATGTTTGTTAATAACAATAATAAATTAATTTTATGATAAATTGGAGGTCAAAACCCTATTGACAAAATAAAAATCCTAAGAGAAAACGAAATATTATAATAAAAACTGAAACAAGAAAAAATTATAATATAAAAATATTATAGAAATTGAATACTGAAATTAGCAAATGTAATAGTATCTTAATATTTTCTTAGTATAATAAATTAGGAATTAAAAAATTCTACATTTTAATAATTCAATTTTTGAAGAACGAGAAAATTTTTTTTGGTTAAATGTAACAAGCCAATTAAAATTTTTGTGTAGAAATATTTCTATAATTCGAACACATATTTATTGTATCATATTTTGTTATCAAGGAATAAAATAAACTTTCTTTTACAAAATATACGTTGAAAAAGAGGGGGTGCTTTTTTGTCGACTACAAGAGTTGATAAAGACAATTTGTTTTTTTCTTGCGGTCAAGCACCACGGAGTTACGAAAAATTCGTAGATGCAACTCCGACTGGTCTAAACAAGGAACTCGTACATCCGAATTTACGGATGTATGAACTAATCCTCAGTATCGAGAATCTGTTCGAGAAGTATTGCAAGTTCCGTAATGCTTTTTAATTAATTCTCAATGACTTCACTGCATCTGCGACTAAAATTCAATTTCCATGCAAAGAGCACGAGAATGATGCTCTCGAAATTTTAGCGTACATAATTCAATCTTAATTGCAAATTAGAATGCGTGAATTCATCAAAGAAGAAAAGATTGAAATTAAAAAAGCTAGTCAATTGAAGAAGAAGGAGGAAGCCAAGCTTCTTTCCGAATAAATTCAAAACCTAATAGTTAAAGCCATTTTGGCTTACCTTATGTTCCTTACCTGATCCTATTAACTTGTAAGTTTTGTAAATTAATAACGTAATAATATATGTATGCCTTGAAGGTGTCACTTATGCATTTCCACTAAAAATTGTTATGTATGATAGTACTAATATTGTATGTTATTTACTTGTGCATTCTAGAAAAATATACTGAATTTGTTGATTTTGCGAATATTTACTTATTCGTTTAATTCACTCATTGCCCCCCCCCCCTCTTTTTCAACGGATATTTTGTAAAAGAAAGTTTATTTTATTCCTTGATAACAAAATATGATACAATAAGTGTGTGTTTCAATTATAGAAATATTTCTACACAAAAATTTTAATTGGCTTGTTATATTTAGCCAAAAAATTTTCTCATTCTTAAAAATTGAATTATTAAAATTTAGAATTTTTTAATTACTAATTTATTATACTATCAAAATATGCAGATACTATTACACTTGCTAATTTCATTATTCAAGTTTCTATAATTTTTTCTTGTTTTATTTTTTATTATAATATTTTGTTTTCTCTTAGGATTTTTATTTTGTCAATAGGGTTCTGACTTCCAATTTATTATAAAATTAATTTATATTTGTTATCGATAAATGTTATTCTTAATATATAGTACCTATTAAACATTTCATCAAAAAACCCATACTTACTTCCACATGTTAAATACCTATTGTTATTAACAAACATATGTAAAGTTATAATTTTAATAATTTTATATTACATCGGTATTAGAATAAATCAAAATATTATGATCATAAATTGTTCAACGTTTTTAAATGTTGCTTGCATTATATGATATTTTGAGAATACTGCGATATATATATATATCACTTTTAAAACAATGTTTTTTCAATAATCCTTTTAGATTTCATTTACTTTTATATTTTTAAAATATCAATTACTCATCAAAGAGTTGTTGGTCTTAATTTTGCAAACTGAAATGATCGGGAATGTTTTTATTTAATATTAATTATTGACTTTTCCATAAGATCAATGCTTTTCTGGAACAGGACGATCGACGCGCCGCCCGACGGATTAGTTCACCCGTGAAGTGGAACTTGTAAGCGACAACCTACTTTTCTCAGTAGTCGGAGTCGGATAGGGCCCGAGCACAATGGAGACCTGAAACCGAAACTTGAACCCGAAGATCACTCTGTCCTTTTTTTCCGTAGCTACGGTAAAAAAGGACAGAGATATCTTCGGGTTCAGGTTTCGAGTTCGGGTCTCCATTGTGCTCGGTCCCATAGGGTTGGTAAGGGGTAGTATCCTTGTAAGTGGGGAGTGGGACGAGTGACATCCAGGGTTGGACAGTTACGCGTAACTCGAGTATTTTCTACGAATAATACGTTTTTGACGTAATATACGTCGAAAACAGTAGGAAACCGTAGAAAACTCCTGTAAGTTACGTTTTCAAGATGACCGACTTGTAAAATCAGTGTTGACAAGTACATAACCTCACTTTTGAAATATGATAATTATTAATAATTCTGTTAAATGCGTTACAGTAATTTAAAATGATAATTATGCCTGGGCTGGAAAGAAATACCCAACATCATAATGCAATCCCATGAAAGGATTTGTTTTTTGAGCGGAACAGGTATGTAAATAACTGTTGATTCTTTCGATAGTAGGAATGACGGATCATATTGAGTAACATGATATATGTAATTATGCAGGTTATTTCTAATTATAACCTCAGACTGCTTAAACATTTATTCAAATTCAAGGAATTTTTAAATGTTGGCATTTGGCGCGAGATTCAGGAGCGAAGATGGCGACCACGACCCACAAGAAAAATAGGATATTAGAAGTATTTGTATTTTTCGATATTCACGCATGCGCACTGAACATTTCCATTCGGACGTAATATACGTCAAATCACGCAGAAAACTAGAGAGGTAATATACGCGTAGAAAACCACTTATAATAAGTGGAGTATTATACGTTATCAGCCCTGGTGACGTCCAAGAATTCGTTAATGCTTGCCACGAATGAAAACTTGAAAGCAAGATCGTGCACATGCACACTGTCGGTTGCCATGTCAACGATGTCAACACGCGTTGGAAGGTTTGAACTTGCTTGTGTATTGAACGAACATAATCCAGCCCTATGCATCGCCCCACTCTTTCTGTTCCCTTAGCATCCGGTGAGGTATCGTAGTTCAAATAAATCCAAGAGATGGCGCTCCGATCAGGTAGGCCTGTTTTTGCATTGTTATGTATTGGCAAAAGCAGTAAATATCCTATTGAAAGTAATTTCTATGAGAGAAATGGGTGAAATGGAAGTTTAAATGTTAAGAACTTGTAGCCGAGTGAATTATTTATGTTATTGAAATTTTGTCAGAATTATTAGTGCGAAATCATTGCATTAAAATGCGTGTAGCTCCGGGCTGTAAGTTAGGCTATAAGAGCAATTCGCAGAAGTGTCATTTATTTCTTGTGCCAAAAGATCCCAAAATAATAAAACTGTGGCAACAGGCTATACGAAGGGATGATATTATTTTACGACATAGACATGCAGTTTGTGAAAAGCACTGTTGGGAAAGTGACATAATTTGGAAGGCGGAAGTTGAAGGTCCGGATAGAAGTGTAATGTCCATGATATGTTAACTTCGTTTCTTATTATTTTTGCTTCCTCATAGAGGAAGCTTTGCCATGGTAACATTTTCCAACAATTTTTAATTCATTTAATTGAACCCTCCCTGATTTAAAAACGTCTAATACAATGTTCTAAGCAATTGTCCGGATGTATGTGTGGATGTCACGCTTTTTTGTGAACACGATGACTAGAAAACGGTTGCAGATAAATTGATGAAATTTGAAGAGCTTATTTTCCTCACTAATATCTTGAAACTGACCGAAGTGTTTCTAAAAATATTTATTGCATTTTTTTAAGCACTCAATAATATTTTAAAAAACGGTTTTTTATAGTAAAACTTTTTTCATTAGCATAATTCAAAGTTGATGCAAGAATATAGAAGATTCCTTGGTTCAAGACGAATCGATTGACCTATATAATATCAATACGTTTTATTGAAGAGCAGGGAAGTTATGGTAATTTATATATTTTGAAAATCGGTTTTTTATAGTAAAAATGTTTTCATTAACATAATTAAAAGTTGACAATAGAAACAATAGAAAAGATGTGTTGATTCGAGTCGAATCGATTGACCTATAATATTAATAAATTTTATTGAAGAGTAAGGCAGCTATGGTAATGCATAATATTTGAAAATACGGTTTTTGATGTGTAAACATCTTAGACCTCGATATGGGGAGTTGCGCCTGCTTCGAATGAAACCACGACTGCATAGTGTAACGCAGGCCTGTGATAAGCGGGGCGCACACACATTTGCACAATGAATAAGCACAAGGCGCAACGCACAAAAGAATAAGGTTCAACGCACACGGATCCGCATAGCTACTCCCTATGCACCAGGCTTGCGGGCTAGCGCTTGTAACCTCAAAATGTGAAGTGTTGACGTGAGGATTGTAAGAAGTGTGTTTTTCGTGGACAGTTAATCTAATATTTATAAAAGTAAGTGATTTTATTTGAAATAACTTCTTCGTCTGTCTTTGATTATGAAACAGTATTGTTTCAAGTTTATTAAAGAGCACTGTTTTAAGTTTATTAAACGATATTGGTTTCAAGTTTTAACCTGAAAATTTGACACATTCAAGTAGAGAAATTTTTTAAATTATTATACTATTACACTTAATTGTAAAATAATATGAGTTATCAAAGAACATTATATAACGTTCATGTAACGGTGTTTCTTTTGACATTTAACTTAAAAATTTTAACTCAATTTGTGCATTTTAATTAAGAAATTAATTCAAAATTTCTATGTTTTCGACTTCTCTTTTCGTAGACAAAAAATTGCTTTTGTTACATTTTATATTTTTATCATATTTGCAGCGATGGACACGGTGGATGATGAAGACGAGTAACTCTTTCTTTGTGCTTATCAGATATGTATCACAGCATTGGCATTAAAAAGGCGTCGGAGGAGCAAAAGGTTATTTGTAGAGAGTCCAGCACAAAACTTCAATTTATTATATAATTTCCACTTTTAAAACTAGAAACACTTTATAAATAAACGATGCGACGCGTGACACTTGCAAAATAAAAGACGCGACGCGCGAGAAACTTGAGGTTGGAAAATTGAAAATCGTCTGCTACCAGTGGCTGCAGATTGCACAAGACGGCTGCAGATTGCATGAAAGTTCAACGTTCCGAACTTTTCGACGCCTTCTGCGTCATGCTGTGCGGAAATCACAGCGATTGAAATGGAGCCCTGTGATTGGTCGAGAACCTTGTGCGCCATGCGTTGTGCAAATGTGTGTGCGCCCCGCTATACACACGTTGTGTCTTATGGCACAGACCGGAGGCTCGCTTTTCTTCACCCACAGAAAGGAGCCTTTCGGTCTCTCTCTTTGCCCATATGTCTCTCTCCTTCTCCATCTCTCTCTCTCTTTTGTTATTGTTTTCTGGATATAAGTGATAGAATTTATTAATCTTCTTCAGGAAATATAATTAGCCTTATTCTAAATTTAGATGCGTAATATAAATGCCACACAATGTTTTCTTTCCGAGAACTCATATCGGTCCGCACCGGTATTTTATAAACAAAGCTTGAAAGCACGCAAAGGAGAAAATGCGTTTTAGGCAAGGGGCCGTACGTAAATTACGTAACGGATAATCAAACCTCTTCACCCCCATGTAACGAACCGTAACAAAATGTTTCTACCATGATCTAAAAATACACGGTCTAGCCACGCGCAACTAAAAAAATGTTAATCAATAGGAAGAATTCTACCACAGGGGGCCATATTGGTTGAGTTAACGCGCGAGAATTTAGTATATTTGAAAGGACGTAAATGTCATGACAGAAAATTTCAAGTAAAAGACGAAGTAATTTTACAATTGGCAAATGAATGAAAAAAGTTAGAAAATAATGTAATAGATAACATAAAATATTGAAAAATATGTAACTCATTATCCCTGTAATGCAGAAGAAATATGTATAACATAACCTCTCAATGCACATGAAAAATTTTACCTTTTAACGCAAATGAAGTGAAGTACTATTGCCTGAAAAGAAAAAAGAAGCTTGTTTTGGGTCTCAAAGCACGAATAAATGAATGCAAAATATCGATATCATAGTCTGTATTATGATAATATCAGTTTTTATAATTCGTATATACATGCACGTAAGTGCTACAAAAAACTCTCATTGTACAAAGGCAAAACATATTTACACCTTATATTCGTATAAAATAATGGATTTACAATATATATTAATAATTAAATAAACATACAAGTTCAGCAACATATAATTTACAATAATATAAGCTCATGATACGAAATTCTACAGTTGTAATTTCACGAATGATATTTCAAATATTTCGGAAGATTAGTTCTTTACTTTCCCCTTATGAAAAAGTATGATAGGAAAACCATGATAGGCCTGCGATGATTTTCCTATAATTTTTTCGCGAATATAGGAATAATTATAGGAAAAATAAGAATAATAGAATTTACAACCAAAAAGATGAATTTTCAACTAAAATTATGAATATAAAAATCAAATAATTGAATTGTCAAGCAGGAATATTAATTTACATTTCAAAAAACCATTTCCCTATTCAAAAATATCATTCTGCAACCAAAAAGGGAATAGTTGACAAAAAATCATTACCTTTTTGAACAAAGTGATGAATTTTCAAGTGGAATTATGAGTCCTCAAATTTTAAACCAAAAAGTTGAATTCTCACCTGATATAGTGAATCTTTAAGTAGAATAATAGAATTTACAACCAAAAAGATGAATTTTCACCTGAGATAGTGAATCTTCAAGTAGAATAATAGAATTTACAACCAAAAAGGTGAATTTTCACCTGAGATAGTCAATCTTTAAGTAGAATAATAGAATTTACAATAAAAAAGATGAATTTTATACTAAAATTATGAATATACATATCAAATAATTGAATTGTCCAGCAGGAATAATAATTTACATTTCAAAGACTATTTCCCTATTTAAAAATATCATTCTGCAGCCAAAAAGGGAATAGTTGACAACAAATAATTACATTTTTGAACAAAGTGATAAATTTTCAAGTAGAATGATGAGTCCTCAAATTTTCAACCAAAAAGTGGAATTTTCACCTGAGATAGTGAATCTTTAGTACACTTATTAAAGTACACTTACCAATATGTATAATATAATTTCATAAGACACAAAAATATTTATCCTTGCCGGATGGCCACGTCATATTAACTTTCGAATTTGTATTTTCGATACAAACTCCACTCCAATTTACACAAAGCTGATCTTAACACGCTGCACTTGCACAAATGGATAGCGTCAGCAGTGTCCACTTCTTCCACGTCATTTAAATATTCACAATTTTGGCAGGTATTGACATTGATTTACAATATAGCCATAATTCATGATTTCGAATCTTGTAAGTGCAGACCGAGACGCTAACGGTTGCTATGGTAACAAAATGGCGGCCGGTGGTAGAGCGCAAGTGGGGACGAAACTGGGAGAGCTACGGCTAGACCGTGTATTTTTAGATCATTGTTTCTACCCCCCTATAGCTGTACGTAATTTATGGTTTCCAGAAATAATAAGATATGGGACTTGAAACTAGTGGAACCTAGTTGTATTTAAGATAATGCGTGCTGTGCAGGGAGAAAACTTCATTTTCAAAATTCTATGATTTTTCTTCGACCAATTTTTTTTCTTTAACCATTAACATTTAAATCCCATTAACATACATATACAAATAAAAAATTTTGAAATTTATTTCTTTCCAACAAAAAAAGTTACTTTTCTACGATAAGAGATGACTTCTGAAGAAAATACTCAGATTTTCTAAAAAATAATTAAATTCTCTACAAAACAATTGAATTTTCAAAGAAATAGTTAAATTTTCAACCTCAAAAGAAAATTCGTAACAAAAAAGTTTGATAGTTGATAGTTCAACCTAGAAGGATGAAATGTAATTGAAAAAAAAATTAATTTCAAAATTAAAAAGACGAATTTTCAACAAATAAAAAGATTTCTCAGTGATGAAAGAAAAAAAAGTTCACCTGAATTGTTGATCCGAAAGCCAAAAGACGAATTTTCGATAATAACAGTTGAATTTTCATACAAAAAGGATGCCTTTTAAAAACAATTATTTAATTTTTAATCAAACAGTTGCATTTTCATCGAAGAAAGATCAATTTTCGACTAAAACAGATGACTTTTCAAATCAGAAAGACAAATATTAAAAAATGTAGTTGAATTTTCATCGAAAAAAATATTTAAATTAATTTTTCTACACAAAATGTGAATTTTTCTCAAAAGATAAATATTTGACGAAATAGTTGACTTTCCAACCAAACAGTTGCATTCTTATCAAAAAAAGATTAATTTTCTACTCAGATAGATGAATTTTTTAATAAAAAATATACATTTTCCAAAAAATAGTTCGATTTTTATCCAGAAAACATCTAAATTTATTTTTCAACACCAAAATATGAATTTCTGTCAAAAAGTAAATATTCGACGAAATAGTGGAATTTTCAACCAAAAGGATTACTTTTTGAACAAAACTGTTGCATTTTCAAACAAATAATAAAATTTACAACTAAAAAGATCATTTTCAGGAAGAAGCATGTGCAAAAAAAGAAATATAAATACAAAGCAAATGAATTACTCAGAAGAATGTTATATCAGGATTACCGCAAAACTTAATTTTAACAATTCTTTAATTTTTCCCTAACCACCTTTTCATTTTCCCTGACCATTAATATTCAAAAACCAGAATATTACATTTGTAACATATTGAACCTAGAATCTTTTATAGGCGGAATATAATTTCAAATAAAAATTGAAAATTTTCAAATCTATTCGGTTTGACAGTTATTTAAAGTTATATAAATCTCGGAATTTTGTAAGATTTTTTTCCAACTCCCTGACTTTTTCCTGAATTAAAAAAAAAATTGTTGTTGGCTAGGTTCCTTTTTTCACTCACCAGTTTTCTTTGTTGCGTAAAGTTGAATTCATATTAAATTTCTGTACAATTTCTGCGAGATACTTATTTAATTTGTGAATTTCCGAAAGTTACATGCATGAATGAAGGACCCCCCCTTTAGTAACAAATCGTAACAAAATCTTTTGACCCCTCCCTCCCCCTTAAGCTGTTACGTAATTTGAGTACGGTCCCATATAAAATTGTTTGAAGAATGTGTTACGTACCCTGATTATAAGCATAATAATACTCCCTATATATGTAGTATAATCAATACAATATGTTCTTCAATTCAATATGTTCCCTCAGTTCTCACCTCGTCGTTATAGAATAAAGTTATCGTGGATTTTGCAAGTAACTATTGTTAACTTGAGTATTCATTTAATAAATGTACCTAAAACTAAAGTGTAAAGTGAAGTGTTGAAGTTATTCATCAACTGGCGATCCGAACCCATAACATTTTCTGGCGATCCTGCCAGGATGGAGTTCACGATCTTGTTTCTACGGAGCAATTTATAGATCAAACGACCCTATCTTTGAGACGAATCTGGAAGGATTTTTATGAAAATTCAAAAAAGAAGAAACTAAGAATTTCTACGGAAATTCAAGTGTGAATTCTACGGAATTTAAGGAAAAAAGAAGAAACAGGAACTAAAAGGCGACGAGGAGAGTTCCGCGGAACTCACGACGAACTCCGGATCTACACACGGGCGACCCGAAAACCCAAAGAAGAAAGAAATTTTGAAGAAGAAAAATACAGCAAAGAAAACTTCAAAAATAAAAAGTAAGAAAGGATTTAAAAGAAGGAACCTGTAAGGTATTGGGTAAAATTAAGAGCATCACAGGTAGCAGAGCATCGCAGCCAGCGGCCAGGTATTGATTTCTTTCGGAAGTCTACGGTCTCCAAAGAAAAGGTGTAAAACAAAAGAAGACACTGTAAGTAAAGAAGATTAGAAATAAAAGGTTTTAATTTTAAAATTGAAAAATATTGTAAGGATTAATTGTTTTGGGTAATTTGTAACATTCTTGAATGTTGCAAATTTAGTAACTCAAACTATCGTAATCCTCAGGCTCACGCCCGTACACACGCTAAGGTGCTCCCTGGCCTCTGCGTCCGTTAATAAACCGAAAAAACTACCTTGAAATAACCTTGCGTGTACTCGCTGTAGCACCATTGCGCAAGTGAGAGGTTTAAACGGGAAAAATCTGTAACGAAAAAAGAGAAAATCGAAGAAAATTTTAGGCAGAAGTTAGGTAAAATTAGTCAAAGAAAAAATGGAATCGTGAATTTACACCCGTTCAGGATAATTAGGTACACAGTACACAAAAGGCGAAAAATTAGGTAAAAGAAAATCTTGAAAACTGGAATTCTTTACTTATAGAGAGAGTAAACATTTAGATACAGACTCATCCGCGGACTCAGACTCGACGGACGTAATCGATCAAATTAATAACCCTTTCCTAACAGCAGAAAATATGTCCCAAATAGATCCCAATCCCCTACACTCATGACCGCCGATGAATTACTTAAAGTAATGATCGCTAGAATGGACGGAGTGGATTCCACATTGAATCAGATAATAACCAATGTGAACTTATTAGTCGGGGAAAACGATAGGCGTATGCTGGAGATTCAAAAAATAGGGAAGGCGGTAGGATTGAAGGGGGAAATCGTGACAGACAGTCATGAGATCACTAGTGATGAAAGCGAAAGTGAAGAGAAAGATAAAGGGAGAACTCAAGCAGCAGAATCGCAAACGGTACGCGCAACGCATTCAATCAATAATCGGGCGTCGCTTAACTCGTCGACCACACCACCCACTAGAACACCCCACAATGCGAACAGTCAAGATCAGGGTCAGGGTAATGTTGATTTTCTCCCGGTCAAAGACATTATAAGAACTGAAGAAACCTTAAAGAGGAGCGATGACGTAGGAGTGAAAGATTTGATTAAATCTGTGAAACGCGCACGACTTCAATGCAATAACCCTAATTTGCTTTTAGATTATATTCTAACTGAAAGAATTATAGGAGATGCAAAAAGAGCAATTAGACACGTACGAATAAACAATTACGAAGATTTATACGCGGCTCTAAGATCGAATCTCGGCCTAACTACCTCGGTAGAATTATGCCGATCCAAATTAGAGGGATTGCGTCAAGGATTAGAAACTGTACAAATATATAGTCAACGGTTTAGAAGTGTTTTTAATGAATTGACCTATGCCTTACAATCTGAGCATAGTTCAGGAAAAGAAAGAAAGATAGCATTAAAAATGGAAGAAAAGGCAGCTATAAAAAAATACGTAATGAATCTACGCGATGAAATTTCAAGCCAAGTAAGGCCAAAGAAACCCGAAAATTTAAATGAAGCTCTACAGGAAGTATTGGAGGCAGAAATATGGATTAAGGAGAAAAATAAAAATAGAATAATCAATCCAATTATGTATAAACCTATATCCCAGTTTTCACGACCACAAATATCTGCATCTATACTTAGACCTCAAGGAAACACAACACCATTTAAAGCATTAAATCAGAATGTTTCCTTAGCAGACAGGTTATAAATAAAATGTCATAAATGCGGGAAACTAGGACATTTGGCAACACAATGTTATACCAAACCTCAAAATTTTCAGAATATTCAAAATCCCAAACGACCACCTCAAACTCATGTGAGAATGGCAAGGGATATGGACTCCTCAGAGAACCGAGAAGATGAGATAGAGTGTCAGGAAATGACCCAAGAAGAGGAGAACGAGCAAATAGACTACGGGAACTCAGCAGAATCTCTGCAATTAATGGACGATTACAATACGTCACCGCGAGACATCGAGACAATAAACAATACAAACTATTAGTAGACTCAGGAGCGTCAAGTAATATAATAAAAAATTCTCATGTACCAATAAATTCCCAAAAAATAGAATTTAATAAGAAATTCTTAATGGGCAAAGATAATCACCTGTCAAAACCAGCAACCTATATTACCTATTTAGGAAAGAATCATCTCTTTCACATAGTTGATGATGATTTTCCCCTTCCGGAAGAAGGAATAATAGGCTTACCTTTCTTCAAAATGTACAAAAGATATGCTCTTACTACAAATTATTTAATTTTAGACAATAAAAAGCTACCATTACATGATGACGGAGAATACATCTCACAGCACTCAAGTTTAATTTGTCAAATTAAAATAGAAGAAAGTAATCAAGACGTTTGGATAGAAAATCAAGAAGGAATATCAGATGGTATTTACCAAATAAAAAATAATAAAATAACTTTACCAATATTTCATTATGACACAAAACCCGTAGAAATACCAAAAATTATAAATTACGAAAGAATAATGGCTATTGAGTCAAGAGATCGAATTTATAATTCTAAAAAAGAAAACAAATTAGGATCAGAAAGATTAATAGAATTATTGAAAATTTCAAAACTAGATCATATTGAAAATCAAGTCAAAGAAGAAATCAAAAAAATAATAGTTAAATATAACGAAATATTTACTTTAGATTCAGACCCACTACCATGCACAACATTACCGAACACAAAATCACCCTAAATTCAGGAAAGGTAATAAACCTCAAATCACACAAATTACCCGAGAAACATAGAGAATTTGCATTAGAAGAAACACAAAGACTATTAGATAAAGGAATAATAAGATATTCACAATCACCATTTAACTCACCATTATGGGTAGTCCCCAAAAATGGAAACAAATTAAGATTGGTAGTAGATTATAGACAGATCAATAAAGATACAGATCAGGACGCTCACCCTCTTCCAGTGATAGACGATATATTAGATCATTTAGGTCAAGCTAAATTCTTCTCCGCGTTTGATATGAGTGCTGGTTTCCACCAGATGCCGATGGAAGAAAAATCAAAAAAATATACAGCTTTTTCAACTTCACAAGGACACTTTGATTATATCCCTTTGGCCTCAAAAATGCCCCAGCTACATTCCAGCGAATGATGGACAACGCTTTTAGAGGACTTATAGGAAAAGAATGCTTTGTCTATATAGACGACATTGTAATATTTGGGAAAACCCTGGAAGAACACAATAGAAATTTGGTCACTGTTTTTGAAAGAATCAAAAAATTAGGACTACGATTAGAACAACACAAATGTGAATACCTCAGACCGGAATTAGAATATTTAGGACACCTAATTACAGCAGAAGGAGTGAAACCCAACCCAGCCAAAGTAGAAGCGGTTCCAAATTTTAAAGAACCTAAAACTGTCAAACAAATTCAATCATTTCTAGGACTTGCCGGTTACTATAGAAAGTTTATAAAAAACTTTTCATCTATAGTGAAACCCTTAACGAAATTAACACAAAAGGATACAATATTTGATTGGACACCTAGATGCCAAGAAAGCTTTAAAAAATTAAAAGAACTTTTATGTAATGCACCAGTACTACAATTTCCAAATTTTAAAGAAGAATTTACACTTACAACAGATGCCTCGAATCAAGGATTAGGAGCAGTATTATCACAAAATGGACATCCATGTTTATTTATTTCAAGAACATTAAATAAAGCAGAAGAAAATTATAGCACAACCGAAAAAGAATTATTCGCAATTGTTTGGGCTTGCAAAAGATTACGTCAATATCTATTAGGAACCAAATTCAAAATTCAAACAGACCATAAAGCTTCAGTCTGGTTACATAATGTAAAAGACCCAAGCTCGCGACTCTTACGATGGCGATTACGACTAGAGGAATATAAGTGTGAAATAGTATATGCAAAAGGAAAAGAAAACAAAGCAGCTGATTGTCTTTCAAGACTGTTCTCACTTCAAGACCAAGAAGACCAAGAAACAAGTAATGATTCAGATACCACTGTACCATTAGACAGTAGTGATTCTGATAATGAAAGTGATAATAAAGAACCCACACTCAAAAAACCTGTAATTACCGAACAGAGAATATTAAGAGATAGAGAAAAAGTAATAATTAAGGCACCATCAAAAGAAGAAGAAGAAGAAGAAGAGGAAGAAGAAAAAGAAGAAGAAGAGGAAGAAAAAGATAATCAACTATATAAAGGATTTTTAGAATGGAAAGAAAACCCAGTAACTAACAATAGAGTTAAAATTAAACCAAACGCTGAAGGAAAACTTTGGAAATCAATAAATAAAGCAAGCATGCCTGACTATAACGAGGAAAATTGGATACGTTATTTAGGATTATTGATAACAGAATTTAGAGATAGAGGATTAACAATAGTAAGATTGATTTTTGGTGACCCAACCTTTACACCAATTGAAAAGGAAACTCTTTTGGAAATATTACAATACATATCTAATTATTACCCTGAAATAGGATTTCATATATGTTATAATAAAACCAGAGAATTAACTAAAGAAGAAAAGAAAACCATCATTAAAGAAGCTCACGCTAACCACCTTGGAGAGAAAAATACAATACAAAAGGCAAGAGAAATTGGTGAATGGAAGAATATGGATGAAGAAATTAAGAAATATGTAAAGACATGCCCTATTTGCCAATTGCAAAAGACAACAAGGGTTACTAATCAAGCACAATCAATCATTCCAGATACACCTACTAACCCTAACGAAAAAATCGCATGAGATGTTTTTGGACCACTGCCAGAAACAAAACTAGGTAATATATATATTTTAAGTATTCAAGATAGATTAACAAGGTATACAATTTCAATACCTATGAAAAATGAAACCGCAGAAACCGTAATTGAAAGTATGATTGATCATTATATATATACATACGGAGCCCCTAAAACAATACTCACTGATCAAGGAACAAACTTTTTATCGGAATTAATGCAACAATTTGAAGATGCATTAAATATCAAGCACATAAAAACAACATCTTTCCACCCACAAGCGAATGGTGATATAGAAAGAATGCATTCCACTTTAAAAAATCTCATTAAAACATCAATGGAAGATAATGGTAAACAATGGGATGAAAATTTGAAGTTCATTACATTTGTAATTAATACAATGAAAAACGCAAGTACAGGCTTCTCACCCTTCGAGATGACTTTCGGAAGAGATCCTAATATTCCATCAGCAATACCAAGATCACCAACGCTTACTTATGCAGAATTGGTAAGAAAATGGAAGGCTAAACATGATAATTTCATTAGAAAAGCTAAAGAGAGAATACAAATTGAACAGGAAAAAACCAAGAAACGTTTGGATGAAAACATAGTTAAAAGCCACCCAGTTTACAGAATAGGAGATCAAGTCAAATGGAAAAATAATACAAAACAGAACAAATTAGACCCGAGTTGGAAAGGTCCAGGAATTGTTACAGAAATGACAAAGAATAACAATTTAAAAATTAAGTTTGAAGGCAAAACGCTCCAACTTCACATTGATCAAGTAATGCCATTTTATGTTACAGGAAAATGATGGTACTGATACTATGGATGCTAATAATGACGATACAAGCTAACTATAATCTACGAGAAATTTACGGAAACTTCTATCTGGAGGAAATCAATAAAGCAAATTTATACCACGAGGAATGGAAACTAATTATAGGAATAAATCTAACCACAAATGAAAATAGTTTTCACGATTTAGAACAAGCAATTAATTTAATAGAACAGACATGCGAAAATGTATGTATAGCAAAGAACGAAATAAGATTAGTAAAACATAGAATTAACAAATTAATAAGTAAAACTACAATTTTGCACAAATTATTAGGAAAACAAAGACATAAAAGAGGACTAGCTAATTTCATAGGTGATATTTCAAAAACAATTTTTGGAACCCTGACGGAATCGGACTTGAACGAAATAAATACAGAATTCGACAAATTGTATAATAATAATGAAAGAATAGTTTCCGTTTTGAATAACAAAACAAAGATCTTCAAAGTAATGTTAGATACAGACCGTGAAGTGGTAGATAGGATTGCACTGGGATCTCGAGTAATTGAAGGCAATACTAACGATAATTTCATCAACACAAAATTAATTTCAATAAATATCTTAATTGACGAAATAAACGAAAATAGAAATATAACAATAGACGCTATCAATAATGGTAGATATGGAATTATACATCCACAGATTTTAACACCCGAAATTTTAAAAAATACTTTAGAAGAATTTGAAATGCAACATAGAACAAAATACCATTTTAGAGAAGACTACCAAAAAATTCTCGAGATCAGTTCAATCGTAATAGCAGTAGTAAATGGATTACTAAGTTACATAATTAACATCCCGATTATTGAAAACGAAGAAGGATCTGTAAAAAGAATAATCCCTATACCAAACAAATTTGGTAAAATATTCCTTTCCATTATTCCTGACCATGATTTGATAATCGACTTCGAAGACAGTTACGTACCGACCAATAAAGAGACAATTAGCGAATGTAAACAAATAAATAGGCATTTAATATGCAAAAGAAATCAGCCAAATTTAAAAATTTATGAAACAAACACGTGTGAAGCAAGTTTGCTAAGAAGGTATGCAGGAGTAGCTTGCTCGCATTCCCCTTATTTGCTCCACAAGGAGACGTATATACCGGTAATAGGAGGCTATATTATAATTCCAACAACAGAAATAAACCTAGATACAGTATGTGGAGAAAAAATCAAACCGATCCAAATCAAAGTTGCCACATTGGACACCGGCGAAAATTGTGAAATATATAGTAACCATGATAAACTTCATTTATCAAAAAACTTAAATATGACCAAAACCATTATTGTCAACGAAACTTACGATATGCAACAGAATTTAGGAAACTTAGATAGTTTAGAGAATAAATTAATTCTAATGCCAAAACGAATTGATGTGGATATACTTAGGAAGGCTCAATTAGGTTTGAACAACATCCGGGATATGCTTAATAATATGTCTACTCATAAAAACCAAAAGGTTGGACTGAAACTGCTTCGAAAGGGTTACAGCGTTGAGGCTATACAGCAATAGGATCGATAACTATATATGCGCTTTTCAAGTGTGAAATGCTAAGATATATAACTAAATGTATACCTAAGAGAATTATCCTTCTTTGGATAAAAAATAAAGTAGAAAATCAACCTAATGTCGTAACTTATATAACAGGTGTAGAAGCAGTGCAACAACAAGCGTCTTTATTACGACCAGTAAATATGAAAAATATTCATTTGTAAAATTGAAGAATTTCGAGGACGAAATAGTGTCTAAAGAGGGGGGTGTTATGTACCCTGATTATAAGCATAATAATACTCCCTATATATGTAGTATAATCAATACAATATGTAATTGATACCACGTAAGCTTGTAATTGCGCATGTACTTCATGTACTACTTCATGTATTTTCTGGTACTTCCTATAGGTAGAAGATTCCAGAAGTACCGTCACACATAAACCACCCACTTGGGGTCGGTCCCTCAGTTCTCACCTCGTCGTTATAGAATAAAGTTATCGTGGATTTTGCAAGTAACTATTGTTAACTTGAGTATTCATTTAATAAATGTACCTAAAACTAAAGTGTAAAGTGAAGTGTTGAAGTTATTCATCAACTGGCGATCCGAACCCATAACAAATGAATCAATGAATTTTTCAAGTGTTGAAAATTATATCATTTTTGAACAATTTTAAGTTAAAAACACTACAATTTAGTGATTATAAGTTGTTCCTTGAAAATCTTTAATGAAAAATGTAATTTACAAATGAAAAATAAAAAAAATGAAACAATGAAAACTTTAAAATTATGAATATATTAATTAAAATGTTTTTGAAAATTAAAAAAAGATTTGGAAGTTTCAATCGGATGCATACATTTAATTAATTACGTAGGGCATTCAAATTGAAATAGTTCAATTTTTAATGTGAAAATCTATAAATTATTTAATTATAAACAGACTCAGAATCGTCTTATTTGCTTTATGTAAGATTTCAATTTCAGTTAACGTTTACCGAAGATATTTACACATAAATCTGTCTAGGGTCATAGTTTAGGACGCATGTGATTTATTTATAGTGAAACTTTTTTCATTAGCATAATTCAAAGTTGATGCAAGAATATAAAAGAATCCTTGGTTCAAAACGAATCGATTGACCTATGATAATAATGCATTTTATCAAAGAGTAGGGAAGTCATGGTCATTTATATATTTTGAAATTCGGTTTTTCGTAGTAAAACTTTTCTCATTATTATAATTCAAAGTTGATTCAGAGACAGAAAAGATGTGTTGATTCGAGACGAATCGATTGACTTATAATATTATTGAATTTTATTGGAGAGTGAGGAAGCTATGGTAATGCATTATATTCCAAAATACGGGTTTTTATAATAAAACTTTTTCCTTCAAAATAATTCTGCCAGACACTCAGAGAACGAAGAGGAAAGTCACTAAGAGGAACACCAAAAACCGTAAATGGAGAGTATTTTAAAATTTTTGAAACGCTTCTCGCTACCCGAGGATCGTCGGGGCGCCCCTGGAGCAGCGTTGCCGTCGGTCGAGAAAAAAGGTCAGGAGCTTTTTATCAGAAGACTTGACAAAAAATCAGGAGATTCATAAGCTCCAACGCGGGCACATTGCACTACTGCGCAGGCGATTCATGAGGCGCTTCGTTGGCTGCTGTTCGCGCGCTTATTTGAAATGTGGAAGAATACAATTTTTTATATTTATTATTAATAATCAAAATTGATTTTTGTAACATGTTCAAGTGGTACGTGAATGGTTCTCAATATATTCTGAGCATAAAGTTTTAAGAAATAAAAAAAAGATTACATTGAATGACTTGATATTTTTTATTTCCGGAATATTCATTTAATTCTTCAACCCAATGCTCAGAATATATTAGAAACGATCCACATACCACTTGAACATGTTAAAATATAATTATTCCTAATTATTAATAATAAATTTAAAAAATTGTACTTTTTAACATCTCAAATAAGCGCGCGAACAGCAGCCAATGAAGCGCCTCATTCATTGCATGCGCAGTAGTGCAAGTTACCCGCGTAGCAATGGGTAGGTATTCAGTATTCACTAGATTACTAGCCGCCTTCGAAACAATTGATAGATGGGCTTCTGCTTGCCAATTAAAATTGGCAATATATTTGTCACACAACAAAGTACTCATTAAATTATTTTTATACAATAACTCTTAAGACAAAAAAACTCCAATTCGTTTATTGAAGTTACAATTAGCCAGTAATAATCTTAAAATTGTAAATTAAACTTACCGAAACAGTTTCAATATGTACCTCTCGGACATCAACCAGGGATGAGGTGCATCAACATACGGATTGCGGTCTACGGCCTTATCCATAACCTTAAAACGCATGTATAAAGTGCAAGGACATCAACCCTAATCAGAATTTAACATGCTTGCTTAGGGCGCTTTCACACGATTGCAGATCAGCAGATTGCATGCAGAAGGTTCATAAGAGTGAAAGAGACAGGCTGTTCT
The DNA here is from genome assembly GCA_932178445.1 of Andricus quercusramuli. Taxonomy (NCBI): domain Eukaryota; kingdom Metazoa; phylum Arthropoda; class Insecta; order Hymenoptera; family Cynipidae; genus Andricus; species Andricus quercusramuli. The sequence goes on from CAKNXH010049613.1 coordinate 35,185, forward strand.
CCATCTCTTTTACTCTTGTGGACTTTCTGCATGCATTCTGCTGATCTGCAATCGTGTGAAAGCGCCCTTACAAGCCACAAGTGACTTTAAAGGCCGTTTCATAACTCGCTTGCCATCAGGGGCAGGCAGCCTGAAAAAGTCGGCAAGAGTGAAAGAGATAGCGAACGATCAGAATGGTCCGTCTCTTTCACTCTTATGGATATTCTGCAGGATGGCTGCCTGGCACTGCCGACAAGCAGACCCAGATAACAAAATGCTTGCAAAATGATGGCGTATTCGCACGCATATATGCCGATCGATCCGCACATATGCGTGCGAATACGCACGCATATGTGTCATCAATTGAGGTTCATATCGCACGCATGTTATGATTATCATAACGTGCGTGCGATATCGCATGCACATTGTGATTTTTCATTAGAAATAATAAAATCATGAATAATAATAAGAGAATAATGAAATATTCATATAAATATAAAATTATTTATATTTATATAAATATTTTATTATTAAATAATAAAAGAAGAATAAATAAATTTTTTTAAATTTTATTCAGAGAACTAATAACAAAAAGTGATTGCATTTTCGACAAGTTGGTCGATCATTCTTAAAACAAGATTTTTCAATAGATACAGTATTTATAAACAAATTTTTTTGTAAAATATGTTTTGGAAAGTTTGAACCAAGACAAGTCGACTTTTTTCCGCTTACACTATTTTTTTGTAGAATTTATCGTTCTCAAATTATTATAGTGCTATGAACAATTATATTTGCATTAACATTGACATATTTGCAAAGAGATATCTCAGCACTTATCTGACTTAAAATATTCGAAAAAAGGCAAATTGATTTTCAAGACACGTACTGGAAAAGAAAAAAAAAATTCGATCGAAATAAAACTTTTGTTCATGAACAAGTTTAAAACCCGGTATTTTTAACAACAATATATAAGTATTGCACGAATAGTTGTTAAAAACCTTTTTCTTAAATTTGTATAATAATCAGTTTTATTTCGATCATTTTTTTTCTTTCTGGGTATGTGTTTTGAAAATCAATTTGCCTTTTTTCAATTTTTTTACTGATATATCTATCTGCAAATATGTAAATTTTAGTGCAAACTGAATTATTTATAACGCTAAAACTTGAGAATGGTTAATTGTACAAAATAAGTGTAAACGGAAGAAAGTACTGCCTTGGTACAAACTTTCCAAAACGTATTTGTAAGTTTTTTCTTCTTAATAAATGCTGTATTTGTTTTAAAAAACTTATTCAAACAATGAACGACGAACAAAACATAGAATGCTAATTAAAAGGCGAACTCCTTTCTTGTAATGCAGCTTGGAATGCCAACGGACAATACACTTAAAATGTATATTCATTTAGATTGATGATGGAATAGAGTGATGTTGTTTGTCTGAGTAATATAACATTATAAAAAATTATATATTGGTGGAATTGACATACTTCAGACCAATAAAAAGGTAGATTTGATGTTGATAACCTTTATTCAGCTGCCGACGTTTCGAAAACAAATTTGTTTTCCTCATCAGGACAAAGTCAAATTAAAAAATTTCCAAAGTTCATTATAAAAACATCATTGATTATGGATTTCTCCTTCTCTTCATCTCTTATAGTTCTTCATATTTTACTTAAAAATTTTTATTCATTCAATTGTAGACTTCAATTTAATTTACAAATACTTTTTAAATTATTGTTATTCAAGCTTTAAATTTTGTAAACTTA
>CAKNXH010049615.1:0-15795 GCA_932178445.1 Andricus quercusramuli
ACTATGTGTAGGAACGGTATAATTTTTATATATAAAATCAAATAATGCTGTTCCTTAATTTATAAAAGTAACTTTATAGAAGGACAAGAAATTTCTTAATGGCATTGTGAACTTATCACTTACGGGGTGGCCGCTAGACCGAAAACCAAGAAAATACCAGGAATTTTTTGAAACCAGGAAAACCCCACAAATGACAGTGAATTTATTTTTTCACAGGGAATTTTACAAATTCTTAAAAGAACAATTAATTAAATCACTTGGAATATCACAAATATCATATCACATGATATAATTCAATTTAAAAAAAGTTCGATTTCAACTTTTTTTAAAAATATTAAGTTCAGTTGTTAACTGTTTCAATTACTATATCATTCAGTTTACAACGCTCAATTCTAAAATTATAATGATTTAAAAGTTCAGTTTTGAAGGCTTTAAGAATAAAAAATTAAAAGCGTTTGAAATTTAAAATTGTTTATAAAATTGTTTACAAAAATGTTTTAAGTTGGTCAACTGTAAATATAAATTAATTAATGATTTTTTAAATTGAACTTTAGCTCGACTGTTAAAAATTGTGCAATAATTATTTCACAATACGATTCTAATTCTATTCAAAATTAAACAATTTACAAATTTTAACGTTGAAAATTCAACTTTTTTTATACGAAAGCCATAACAATTTTATTAGGCAAATTTAAATGTCTGATTGAAACTTTATAAATTATTTTCAATGTGAAAACTTAAAATTAATATATTCATAATTACACACTTTTATTCAATTTAGAATCCTATCAAAATATTGTCTCACAAGGGGAAGGCCTGCTCTGCGACATTGACTTTGAGATGAGACTAGTATAAATCGATAGAACGTCGAAAAATATTAGACACATATAGCGGCTTTCTTGTAATTGGGGCCTAGTTACATTCTCATTCTAATGAGAAGGTATTGGTTTTATGTAAAATTTGACTTGGTCGGTTTTCATCAAATCTCCACGTTTTGAGACCCCCTGAGCCAGAAAAAAAGGTTTTTACCAAGGTGTCTGTCTGTCTGTAGGCACGATAACTTTCGAAAAAATAATCAGATTGGGTTGTGCTTTGGCACACTTTTTTAGGGCCTAAAAAGAAAGAACAAGTTCGTTAACCAGCTATTTCGGATGAAAATTCAAAAAGTGAGCACATTTTGAAAATTTTTGAGAACACTTTTTTTGAAGATTTGGAAATTGTATGGACGGTTGTTAGTAGTAAGCAAAAAGAGCAAAAAAATATCCTAATGACTTTTTCAGATAAAAAAAAATTACCAGAGTTATAGCATTTTCAAAATTCCAAAAAACAAACGAAAATGAACATTTTAAGCCGAAAAACGCACGTTATGAAAAAAAATCAAGAGAAGAAAAACGTTGATTTTTGAACACCTTACAATATTTTCATAATAACTTTCTGAATTTTTCAAAAAAATAAAAAATTTAAATTCTGATCGCACAACAAAATAATGAGAAATCAAAATTCCATTTTGCTGTGAAACTATGCAAGATACGACAAAAGATGACTGGACCAAAATTATGCATCTAAAAAAGATCTACAAATTTGTTATTATTCACTTTTTGATATGACGCGTAGTTTTTGTTTTATTCATAAAAAACAGCATTGAAAATAGAAAAAATAAATTTTCAGACGAATAACACAAGCTACGAAAAACATGACGAAGTCAACATTTGTTCGTTCAAAGAAGAGGTACAAATTTTTTATCCATCATGTTTCGATAGGACGCGTAGTTTTTATTTTATTCGTGAAAATAACATTGACAGTAAAAGAAATCAAATTTTTGGAAAACTTTGGAAAAATCCATTTTCGTTGTAAGAATATATTCAAAATGAAAAAAATAACTTTTTTGATAAACGGAAAATCTAAAATAACATTTTAACTAATAAAATTTGTCGCTTAATTTATATAATTATTCTTGATTTGAAATCAAATACAAATCGCGAAGCGCGACGCCCAAATCGCGCGCCGTAAGTGCGCTCAAACTTTTTTGTTTCTATTATACGGTGCACAGAACCGAGCGTGGAACGCAAGGTTCAAATGAATTTGAAATCAAATATCGAGCGCGAAGCGCGAGTATCTGGATGAGAATGTGTTCCTTAAGGTCGATAGAACCTTGAGTAAATAAATTTCCTTTTCAGTCTAAAATAAAAACAAATTTAACAATCACTTCATATGTAGAGGTTTTGATAATTTTCTAATATTTAGAAATAAACTTTTTCTTTCATCGAAGTCGAACACGAAGTTCAAAGATCTAGAGGAATCGAGCGTAAAGCGCGATGTGAATACGCCCGAGCGCGTAGCGCGAGGTGAATACATAATCGAGCGCGAAGCGCGAGATAAATATATGATCGAGCGCGAAGCGCGAGATCCAACAGTCGCGCGCCCTAGGCGCGCTCAAACTTGCGAGCGAAGATTTTCCCAACCGAATTCAGTAGTACAGCGGTAAGGTGGCTGGCTGAGGAGCACGCTGTCGCGCCACGGTAGATACTCGTATAGCACGAAAATCGTGATTTTCAAAAATTCATTTTAAAAAAACTAGGGCCCAATTACAAGAAAGCCGCTATACGTGTCTAATATTTTTCGACGTTCTATCGATTTATACTAGTCTCATCTCAAAGTCAATGTCCCAGAGCAGGCCTTCCCCTTGTCAGTCTAAAATATTCCATTTTAAACCCATTCAGTTAGACATTTTTCAATCACAAAAATTTCAAAATGAGCAATTATAAATCAAATAGTCATAACTAAACAAGTTGAAACTGAATTGTTTGAAACAGGAAGCCTTGAATGGTAAAATGTTAAACTTTTAACGTTACAATTTTTATTGTAATGTTAAATAACAATTGAAAATTATCAAATTGAAACGACCAAAATCAAAATAAATAAATAAATTTTGGTATTTAGTTTTTTTCCCAATTGCAAGAGAAACTTTTTTGGTTTAAACTTTTCATTAAGTGAAGGGATACAATTTTTAATAAATTGGAAGAGGCTGTTTTTTCTTTTCGAGATTTTTATTGTGTTTAAGGAAAGATTTTTAAATTTTTTTTCTGAATGGGAGGAGGATAATTTCACAAATATATTTTTATTAAGTAGGAGGGGAGGAAATTTTGATTTTCAATTTATTCTGAATTGAAAGAGGGGCATTTTGTTATTGTTATGATTCTTATAGAACTGGGAGGAAATTTGTGTTTTCAAGTTTTTCTAAATAGGAGAGGCACTTTTTTGTTTTGAACGCTTTTATTGAGTTAGGAGAGGGACATGTTTCATTTTTCAACATTTTAATTAATGCGAATTGAAATGGAGGATTATTTTATTTTAGAGAATTTAAAACGATAGCGTGAGTTGATATTTTTTAACCAGAAATCTTTTAACTGTTCAATTTATAAAAGTGTAAAAAATTGAGTTTTGCAGTTTTTTATTGATAATTTCCGAATTAAAATTTGTTTAAGCTTCAATGCATACTACATTAGTTACAAACATTTTTGTACTACAAACGCGTATAATTGAAACTTTTGGCGGGATATCACAGGTCACGAGTCGGATGCAGTCGGTCTGCTGGCCTGGTCGTCGCGTACTCGGCTAAAGACGGAACAGCTCGGAAACTTTCGGGCGTTTTTAGTATAGTCTTTTAGAATGAGGTTCATTATGCAAAACTAATCGTAGGTGGCAGCACCGAGCCGAGTACTAGACCCTCTGGCAATGAGAGACCAAAAAAACATAGTGCTTAACGGTTGCTTATAATTAAATATATGAGGGTAAATAATCCTTTATATGGGTCATTCCATGTCAGATTTACAATCAAAATTTTGATTCACTTGAAATTTTTTTTCCTCATTCTAGAAAGGAAAAAAATGACACGTATTTTTTTTGTTCAATATGATTTGTAAATTTTCTAAGTTATTGATTTTTTTATTTTTTAAGTGCAAAAAATGTTTTTTTTTCAATACTGCTTCTAATATTCAACGAAGAGTATAGAATACATAAATAAAATATGCCATGGGATCCACTATTAAGTTCATGCTTTGACGAAAAATCAGAAACAGTATTTAGTACTTTCTATGCAACAATTAAGTAAACAAATGGAATTATCTCAAAAGGGACATGTTTGAATTGAATCATTTTTTGTGTAATTTGTTCGTTAAGTACACAGAACTATGTGTCAAAATTTGGGAGTGGACCATTTAATACTTTTCGAGAAAAAAATTTTTTTGTATGACCGCCCGCTTGGAGCGTGCAACGGGAAGCATAGAGTCAAGCGCACTCAAACATTTGTAAGTGAGTCTACCATATTTCGATGAGGATTTTATGCAGTTTCCACAAATAAAAGTCGGTAAATACTAAAAAGTATTTTGAGAAAGAAACACTGTTTAATTCGAAAGCAGTCATGCAATTTATTAACAATGTACTTTTACATCCAATACTTCCAAATAAATCGAAATTGAATTGTTGTCAGTTTTGCGGGTTTTTTTTTTACTTTTTTCGAGAATTTCTTTTTTTCAAATATGCAGCTGAAAAGCTGACGGTTTGAAAATTTGGACAACGAGAATAAGCTCTGATTTGCAGTTGACGATTCGTAACTGGTTACGAATATAAGGAAGACTTTGATCGAACTGCGATATGGCATTTTCAAGCCACAGCTCATGGTAAGGGTCCCTGTGACGGCGCGGGAGGAGCCTTGAAAAGACAAGCACGAAAAGCTAGTCTTCAAAGGTCTGTGTATGATCAAATAACGACACCATTGCAACTCTACGAATGGGCTCATCGCGATTCTCCGTTATCAAATATCTCTGTTGCCTACAGAACTGAAGAATCTTACAACGAAGCAACTAATTTTTTGAAAAAACGTTTCGATGAGTGTAAAACGATATCAGGTACGCAAAAAATACACTGTGTTGAACCAGTTACGAATCGTCAACTGCAAATCAGAGCTTATTCTCGTTTTACAAATTTTCAAACCGTCAGCTTTTCAGCTGCATATTTGAAAAAAAAGAAATTCTCGAAAAAAGTACAAAAAAACCCGCAAGACTGACAACAATTCAATTTTCATTTATTTGGAAGTATTGGATGTAAAAGTACATTGTTAATAAATTGCATGACTGCTTTAGAATTAAACAGTGTTTCTTTCTCAAAAGACTTTTTAGTATTTATCGACTTTTATTTGTGGAAACTGCATAAAATCCTCATCGAAATATGGTAGACTCACTTACAAATGTCTTAGTGCGCTTGACTCTATGCTTCCCGTTGCTCGCTCCAAGCGGGCGGTCACACAAAAAAATTTTTTTCTCGAAAAGTATTAAACGGTCCACTTCCAAATTTTGACACATAGTTCTGTGTACTTAACGAACAAATTACACGAGAAATGATTCAATTCAAGCATGTCCCTTTTGAGATAATTCCATTTGTTTACCTAATTGTTGCATAGAAAGTACTAAATACCGTTTCTGATTTTTCGTCAAAGCATGAACTTAATAGTAGATCCCATGGCATATTTTATTTATGTATTCTATACTATTCGTTGAATATTAGAAGCAGTATTGAAAAAAACATTTTTTGCACTTAAAAAATAAAAAAATCATTAACTTGGAAAATTTACATATCATATTGAACAAAAAAAAATACGTGTCATTTTTTTTCCTTTCTAGAATGAGGAAAAAAATTTTCAAATGAATCAAAATTTTGATTGTAAATCTGACATGGAATGACCCATATATAAAAAAAAAGTCTTAAAGTTGGGTTGGTCTTGTTTTTATTTTTGCCTTAAATTAAGCCCAATACTAAATGAGAGCATGAATATCGTTTTAAAAGAAGGCCTTATCGGCTTAGAACTAAAATTAATTCATTGATATGGCTTCTTTGCAAATATTCATCTTGAAACAAGCCCCACTAGACTTATTAAGATAGCAAGATCTTCGCAGTTAAAAAGAAGACGATATTGAGGCTACCGTTTAGCCCTCTAGAAGCGAGATTCAAAAATCTAACGTCTTCTCGCAGTTGTGACAGGAGCAGGAAAATAGACGCCACGCCAAGCATGCGAAATGCGTCAATTATAAGTTTTTATTAAGTGAAATTATATCTTATTTATCCTGCTCTATTTATTAAACCTAATTTAACATATTCTCAACCATATTCGAGCTTAGTACATCTCATCATATGTGACGTGCGCCGAAGAAAGGGGGCTTACTCTGGAAAAATCGAAATCGAGGTTTTTACACCTTTCGATAGTTTTTGAGTTGCTCTTTTTAATGAAACCATCGAAAAAAAATTCCAAGCGTTATTATTGCTAATAATTGAGTTGACAGGTACCCGAGAAATCGTGCTTTCGCTCGAGAGCTCGAGATCCCGTGAAACACCTCCCACCACTCACCACTACATCTCCGCGTCTCATCTTCACCCCGTCCGTGAGCAGCGCTGCTATATGCGTGAGAATGTAGTGGCAAGCGGAGAGGGAAGATTTCGTGTTCTTCGCTCTCTTCTAAAAGTCGCGTCTATCGGGTCGACTTCGACCGCTCGTCCTGAAAAATCTCGCTTTCCAGAGTAAGCCCCCTTTCTTCGGCGCACGTCACATATACTCTTGTTAATGTTATTCACGCAGTCGTATATGTCGGGGTTCTCGTCTCGACACCTATAACCTACACAACTCTTCACATCATGATTGGATCGCAATTAGGTTGTTTCACAGAAAATGAAACAAGAGTTTCGTATGTTTTAGTGTTAAATGTAAATTTTTTTATAGTCTCATGATAAGAAACAAAATTATATGCATTTATTATTGCTTTAGTCCTTCTCCTATATTTGAGTCTGCGATAACGCTTTCCTCAAGCCAACGTTTTGGCTTACAGCTAGTTTTAGACAGTATAGCAGTTACATTCAAGCCCACATTCTGGCTTGCGACTACTTTTCAGCCCATGCCACGTCTCAACTTTAGTTCCTCAATCGCTTTCTTTTAAAGCCTTAATCCTATTCTAGTGTTTAGGAAATGCTGTCTTCTTTTTGTTACACCTTAAAAGAAGCCCATATTTGGTATTGTATTAAGACTTTTTTTTCTGTGTATGTGTTTAGTACTTATTTACGCAGGTAATTTATACTTTTAGTAAAAATTATACATCCCAGCAAAAAAGAAAGAATTGATACGGATTAGGGCGAATTAACATTTTTGTAATGCGCGTGAATGCCGTTTTCTCATTCGTTCGAACGTATTGATACGCATTTAGATGAATTGAGACAGCGCGAATTGAATGCGTGTGAATTCATATGAATGCGTGGTCGAGGTCAATCAGAAAAAAAATTAATAAAAAGTGCATGTGTCGAGACTTGAAACAGCGATCCCTCGTGCATCAGTCCAGAGTACCCGCCACTGAGCTACGAGACACTTTACTAAACATTTACAATAAATTCTATATTCCCTGCACGTTGGTTTTCCTGTTACGGATTAAATTGTATGAATCAACACTTGCTGAAAGTCGCCGTGACGCATTGGGGCGAATTCAAGTGTGTAAATTCAGACGCATTAACCAATGTTGAAGCGTTTGCGTGCTGACGCATTGAAGTGTATTCGCTGACTTTAGACCTTTGCACTGTTTTTGTACGTATAGAAAGATTCAAAATTGAAATACCGTCTTCACGAATTTACATGCATTGACACATAGGCCCAATGCGTCATTGTCGCAAAGCAGGATTTGCAGGGTGTCCTAGTCTTTTCAATTCAATTCGTATCAATACTTTCTTTTTTGCTGGGATACAATGGGATATATGGTGAACTATAGTAAACCTAACCTCACTTTGCATGTGACCGTCAGAAAAGGATTTATCAACCTTTTACGAATGCTATGTGATAAATATTGGTAAGAAAGTTTGAAAAATATATTTTGTTATCTTTACAAGGTATAAATAGCACTTTATACTTATTAATAAATTTTTTTTCTTAAAATTCGTATCTCATTGACAGAGGGTCTACACGGAGAAAATTTGTGTGTTAAATTTTGCATAACTTAGTTCGGTAAACGGAGGACATTACGGCATTATATTAAAATTTCACTTTCAGTCATGTAAAATGAAATAGGGTAATATTTTATGTGAAAATATGAATTATTAATATAAATTCATTAAAATTTAATTCGCGATTCAGTAAGAAATAATAGAACAAGATATCAGAGATTACCTGACAGTTGGGTAAAATGAAATCTCGATTACCTATCAGTTAGGTAAAATGAGTCGAACTGTTAGGTACAGTTTCAATCATAGAAAACAAAGTCTACCTCTCTAAATATGTGAATTCTACATCCCAGTCATGTAAAATTTCGTGCGCCAGCAAAAAAAAAAACATTCTTGCTACAAACTGATTCGGTGGAGGTCATCCACTACTAACAAACACATGCTCACATATATCGTACAATTCATAAGTATACCATATTGTTGTTACATATACACAATTTAACTTAAACAATTACATTAAATTACGATACATTACATACGATATAGTCGCACGCTTTTAACGATATTAACGCTATTAAAAATCGAAAACGCTGTGACGGGTTTCGAACCACCTAAGCTACGTTTATTAACGCATTGTATCCCTAACAACTAAACCTCACGGCTAACCTAACAGTTAGAATATCGGGAAAAAAATCTCGGCTATAAAGTTAAAGTACAAGTACGTCAGGGCCGTCCAAAAAAATATCTGATCCCCATTTCATCGAAATTTGTCATTGTAACATTCTATCAATTAGCGGGCTTAGAAATTTGTCGGAAGTAAATAAAAATATTAAACAATTTTTTATTTTAAATTTTCTAACCTTGAAACTTTAAATTATTTGACTTTCAATACTTCAAACATTTGCATGGTCTACGTTTTGAAAATAATAGAACAATATGAGTGCTAAGCGCGCACTAATGACCCTTTCTTTAGAAAAAGAACTCGCTTCATTTTCCAACATTTTTTTATAGATTTTACAGAAAATCTTATATTATTCGAGAAAGTTGTATTTCTGTATAATAGCGAGGAAATTCCTCCAGTGAATTCAATATGAATTCCAACTTTTTCCACTTACTCAAAATTCTTTCTTTTGGTGGAAAATTACTTTTTTTTATTGATAAAATTTTTTTTTTCAAATAAAAGTCAACTCGATTTTGTTTTGGAATTTTTCCATAGACATCTGATCTTTTTGAAGAGAATTTATTTGTTTTCTTGAAAATTTAAATACTTCTACGGAAATTAAAGTTATTTGCTCAAAAACTTATTTCTCTATGTGAAAATTTAACTAATATATTTTTTGTTGAAAATTTAGCTTTTTCAGTTAAAGATTTATCTATTTTGTTGAAAGTTTGTCTTTTTTTGCATAGAATAACCTTTTTAGTTAAAATACATGTATTTTATTTAATTTATTTGGTTATAAAGTCGTTTTTTTTATTGAAAATTAATTTTTTAAACTAAAAATTTAACTCAATTTCTTATCGAGATTATTTTACATTCAAATTTAATCTTTTTGGTAAAAAATTCAGTTGTTCAGTTGAAAATTCATTTTATTTGCTTAACAACTTATTTCTCTAACTAAAAATTAAACTATTCTATACTTTGTTGAAAATTTATGTTTCTTAGTTGAAAATTCATCCATTTAGTTGAAATTTTTTTTCTGGAAATTTTCAACCTTTTTGGTTGAAGAGGCAACTATTGGATTGAAAATTCCATTAAAAATGAAAAATGATGATGGAAAATTCATGTACTTTCTTAAAAATTATTCTTTTTTAGTAGAAAATTAATCTTCTTGGTTGAAATTTTCATTTCTACAGTTGAAAATTATTTTTTATATTGAAAATGAACTTTTTTAAAGAAAATTCCATTTTTCCAACTAAAAATTCAAATATACTCCATTTTTCGATTTTTTTCATAGCCATTACATCTTTTCGGTTGAAAATTTAACTATTCTGTTGAAAATTCATTTTATTTGTTCACAAACTTATTTCTTTCTCTGAAAATTAAACTATTCTATTCTTTGTTTAAAATTTATTTTTTAGTTGAAAATTTGTCTTTTTCTCATCGAAGACTCATCTTTTTGGTTGGAAATTTACCTAATTGGTGAAATGCTGTTTTTTTATTGTTTTTGTTTGAAGATGCATTATTTTAGTTGAAAGTTCATTTCTTTTGTTGAAAATTGAACAAATTTTATTAAAAATATGTTTTTTTGTTGTTGTAAAAAATAATTTTTCCAGCGAAATCGGTAGCTACTTCATTTTTGCTAGAAAATTGATCTTTTCAAGTTGAAAATTTACTTATTTTGTTAGGAACATTTTCTCTTTTATGAGAAATTCAATTATTTAGGTAGTAAATTCATATTTTTTCGTTAGAAATTCAACCTTGTTTTTAAACATTAGTTTTCGGGCATCTCCCGCCTCGAAGTGCCGTCCGATGTTTTTTTATCACCCGGATCCTTGTACGTCAATTTTTAAATACATTCTACTTTGATTAAGTAACTTAACGAGTATTATCTACTGAGGTAAAAGGATAGTATATATATTTGAATATTTTCTCGAATTCTACAGTATGAACCGAATCTTAAAAATGTTAAAGTGTCTACGGGGGACTTGGATTTAAACTTCAGCCCTGAGAAAGTTGACGTCCCGAGCGAGTCTCATTTTACCTTACTGTTGTGTAATTCCTCTCCTAATGGAAGTGAAAATCTCTTTAAAAATTCTGCAATCTATACTTTCTTTTAAGTGAATCGTTAATATCACACAAAAATAAACTTTATATCACTCATTTGATGAAAATTTACAATACTTCGCGTTATTTTATAATATACTGGTATTGAAATAATACAACCCTTATATCAATTATTACATATCAGGATTTTCACTTTCGGACTTGAGATTTTACATAACTCTTTTGTATTATTTATAGTTCTGTTTTGTATTAAATCCTAAAATAATTGTAAACTTCATCTAAATGCAGTAATGTCCTCCATTTACCTAACTAATTGGGTAAATTCTAATGAACAAATTTTCTCCGTGTAGTACTCGGCTTGGTGCTGCCACCTCAGATTAGTTTTGCGTCATGAACCTCATTCTCGCAAATCCCGGTTGCAGATATTACTAGCGGCTCTTAATTCGATACGCATTATTATTTAAGAATACTAGAATTTCGTACATTTCTTATAACTTATGTTACCTAAAATATTTACTATGGACAATATTTTTTAGAAAACTTGTTATTGACCATTAGATTTGATACTTTCACGATGATTCATTATAATAAATTTAAAGATTTTTCGGGTTTCAATCGTGTGCGAAACTATGAATGTTGCCGACGTTTCGTGAACATTGCAGTTCACTTCTTCAGGGCTGACCTGAAACTGAAGTTTCAGGTTATGTTGTTCTTATATATGTATTCTCTACGATGCCTGTGATTGGCCAGAGTGCCCCATGGTGGGACTGCTTGAACTTGATTGGCCAATCAAGTCCATTATCATTGACCATTGACCATTGACCATTATCACTTTTTCACACTCACAATTTTCAAACAGTAAATAAGACTTTTTCTAAACGTAAATACTACTTTTTCCTCGCTCAAGTTTATAATAATACATACAGAAATACCATCATCTCTCATTATAGTAGGAATCTTTATAAGAATACCACGATTATCCGTAAATTCTTACATTTTATTTTAATTATAGGTGCAGTATGAACCAAATATTGATATCAAAAGTCTCTCCGTGTAGAGATTTAAGCAGTTTAATCTTCAACTATACTTGATTCTGTAGAAAATTTAGCGTATGCAGATGCATGCAATAACTGGGATCTAAAAGAGATGTTTTTTCTAAAGTCCCATTTAAGCATTCCGAATGTAAATAATAAATATTCGAGCGCGAAGCGCGAGGTAACCAATTATCGAGAGCTGCGAGATGCGACAGATGTTTTAATTCCTCTTATTGGAAAACATTAATATCAACGCAGGTATTTAGATTTTCAACAGAATGAAAAGTTTCTTTTTTTTTAGACTGTAGTAATATATTTGCGACTTGAAAAAATAAATACAGATTATTAAAAAAATCGTATCCAAATGTTCAAAATCTTATAAACGCACTGACTTCTGGAAAATTACCTTGTAAATCCGCTGGTAAAATCAATCTATGGCTGATTACCAAGTTATCATTAATCTTTGCACTTATCTGGTCTTTGTACTGATCTTTGTTCACCAGTCCTTCTGCTATCGTTTACGTTTTTATTTTGTAGACGATTTCCGTAATAGATTAGGGTTACTGAAAAGTCTGATTGACTTCCAATATTTAAGCATTTACTTGAAAGATTTACAATCTTTGCAATGATCTTTGTTTTCAGGCTTTCCAGCAATGTAAATTTTATGTGGTAACGTGAATAAAACTACATAGTACATAAAATCGTTTCCTATTTGGATCGAGGCGCACAACGCGGTTACGTACAGAGCTGAGGATATTCCGAGAGTTTATGACGTCAGTCACGTGCGTTCCGTTGATGACGAAATATTCTGAGGAGATTTCAGCATTTAATCAAATACAAAGACGGAGTATTTTCGCGAAACAAAAGTTTCCTTTAGGCAATCAAAGTTTTATTGAGAAGGAAATCGCGGAAATAATGAATAATTTTTACTGAATTTTAAAACTAAAAATTAATCGATTTCGCTATAATTTTATGAAATGACTAGGCTCACTAAAAATAATTGTTGAATCTAGCCTCCATTTCCACTTTCCCCATGCTACGCGCACCAAATTTCGGTTAACAAAGATATGGTATAATTTTTAACTTTTGATTCAACTTTGATGATTTAACTTTTCAAAAATTACTACATACAAATACACAATATTGCGATAACTTATGCTGCTTGGACTTAGGCAACCTGCCAGCGCAGTGGTGCCAAGTGCTAGATGCAAAAAAACTTGACAATATTTTTGTGTAGATCTTAAAAAAAAATGTAAACATTTCTTCAAGCCTTATACCGATTTCTTTGCAGCCGAAAAAAAATATTAAATAATAGACAAATCGCGAAAATAGAAAGGCCCAAAAGCCAATAATTTAGGTTCTCTCTGAAAACTTCCGCGAATAACTCTCTTCATAATCATAAGCTGATTTTCCAACCCTAAAAGAAACTACATACTTGGTTTATTCAAACCTCGACATTGAGTCTTCATGAGATTTCAAGGTTTCAAGAGATTTCAAAGATTTAAAAAGATACTTATCATCTTTTGTATAATATTTAGTTGCTCATTTTAATTATGGTATTTTGCTGTTTGTCATACGAAAGGATTCCTCAGTCCACTGCGCAAAATTTATACTTAATTCATAATTTAATAAATTTGAGAATCAATAATTTTTTACAGTTTCCAATGACTATAATTGAAATTAATAAATTTAAAGTCATTTTTAAATAGAAACTTTGAATATTTCGAACTCGGTAGAAGGGGGATCTTAGGGTTACTGATTTCGAGTATAACATAAAAATAGCAAAACTGACAATGCCGGATCAATGGCGGCTGTAATAAAGAATATATGTTAAAGAAAACTTTTTCGTAATTTCATGAAACTTTATACACGGGGTTTTTAAAGGATGTTGAACACAAAATTTTGAGGGAATATTCTCGAGAATCTGTCGTTTCGTGCATTGTCCTCTTGCATGTTTTGTTTTGAACGAAGTTAATATATTTTTTACACAAACAGAATTATTTGGCTGCAAAATCAGGTGAAATAAGTCGCATAAGGATAATTTTTGCTGCAAAAGGATTCCTGCTGGGACAAATGAAAATCCTTTTAACCTTAAATTTAAGAGGAAATCCCTTATTAACGTCAAGAAACATTCTCTTGCAACAAGAGGATATTTCTCTGAGTGATTAAGCGGCGACAGCAGTATAGGGTCATCCACGAAAATTGTGTTTACCTTATAGTCAAGCTTTTTATAAACTTTGACTCCCAAAGAATTTAAATGTAAAATTAAAACTTGATTTTGTTTATTTAATAATGTATAATAATTTATTAAAACGTGATGAAATATCAACCGGAAATGTCGATTTTTTAAACGAAATAGCGGCGCCCTCATGGCATGAAACACATGGTGTAACAGTGTAACACGTCACGCGCCTTCAAAGCTGAGGAAAATACATGGTCAGTTTAATAAAAATAATCGAAATAATTAATCATCAACTTTTTTGGCTAAAAGGCTTTATTTTTATGGAGTATCAGTATTACAAAAGTGATTACACTTATTGTAAGTGATTTTTTGCGAAGTGCTCCAATTTCAACGTTGCTGAGGCGCGAGGTGTAAAAGTGAAGGAATAAGTAAATGGGATGAATGACGTTAACCCTTTGAAACATCTATTTTTATTTATTTAATTAATAATTTAGAATGATAATTGTTTTAGGCGAATCGTAACATATATGCAATAATGGCAATATTATTGCATCTAGAAAACCTAACCTAACTTTTTTTTATAGATGCTTTCATAAATAATTTTAGAAATACTTTTCAGAGAGGTCAAAGCCATTCTTGGAGTAACTTTCAACGATGAATTCAATGGTGATCTTTATTTTGATCTAGACCATGACCTCGCAGCGAGGCTCTCATCATCAACCCCCCCCCCCTCTCCCTTTCTCTCTCTTAAATATTGAAAATATCGAGGATGTATATACTCTCTCTCTCTCTCTTATTATTCATCTTATTGTTATTGACTCTGTAGTGAATTGTAGTCATTGACTCTGTAGTCATTGACTCTCAAAGTCTCTATTGAGGGAGAGAGAGAGAGAGAGAAAGTGAATTTTTTCACTTTGTTCCTACTTCGTTCTTACTTTAATTTTAATGAATACAAAAAAGTATGGATAGCGAGAATCAAACGCCCAACCTTCCGGATATCAGCCGATTGCTCTACCAGGGAGCTACCGACGATTCGAAATACTTTTACACCGGCTCGATGACCATCCGTTCGAAATTTTCGAAATACATTTTTCTCGAAAATGGGTCAAAATTGCGTGTTCTTGATTTGTCTCAGGAAACCTCTCGTACGTACCTTTCATTGAGGAGAGTATTAATCCAAACAAAAAAATCTGCCCGCTTCACGGGCACATTCTCATCGGGTGGCTCGCTTCGCTCGCAAGTTTGAGCGCGCCTAGGGCGCGCACCTGTTGGCTCTCGCGCTTTGCGCTCGATTAGGTATTCATATCGCGCTTCGCGCTCGATAATATGTTTATCTCACGCTTCGCGCTCGATAATGTTTTCACCTCGCGCTACGCGCTCGGACACATTTATCTGACGCTTTAAACTTGGTTCTTCGATAGGTTTTCGCACATCGTGTGCTCGCTATTGCGCGCTTCGCGAGCTAATACTCTCTTAGTAAACTTCATCGTCATGATTTTCTTTTGGTTTAATTACGTCAGTTTTACATAAAAAGAAGAACTAATTTACTTAAGGTTCTATCGACCTTGAGGAACACATTCACATCAAGACACTCGCGCTTCGCGCTCGATATTTGGTCGTCCCGCTTCGCAACGACCATATGTTATGTTCTATTTTCTTCAGATAAAAATGACTAAATTTGTGTTTGATATCAAATGAAGAAAGGAATTCCATTACATCAGCGTATATT
Organism: Andricus quercusramuli; assembly: GCA_932178445.1. Classification (NCBI taxonomy): domain Eukaryota; kingdom Metazoa; phylum Arthropoda; class Insecta; order Hymenoptera; family Cynipidae; genus Andricus; species Andricus quercusramuli. Next base: position 15,639 of record CAKNXH010049615.1, read on the forward strand.
TCCGTATCTTTCTAATAAATCATACAATTTGAAAGATTTTTTCCAACTACCTGAAAAGGGGAGAAAAAAAAGTATCTAAGTCGTTTTTGGAACATATATATGTATAATATATTTTTAAATGATTATTGAAAAATGGACATTTGACAAAAACCGGGGG
>CAKNXH010049616.1:0-13970 GCA_932178445.1 Andricus quercusramuli
AGGACAACCTCAGGATTTCGCCGGGAGCGGGTGCTAATCTAAAAAAAATTGCACCCGCTCCCAGCGAAATCGCGGTAAAATTTCAGCTGTAACCACGTCTCACGACCGTGAGATGGGTGGTTACAGTCTGCTTGAACTCAATACGATGATCCGGCGAAAGTCTCGTGCACCCTGAGGACACGGAGCGACCCAAGGACGACCGCCTTCTGTATTCTCCCTGCAAGTGTCTCAGCATTTTGTTGACACGCAGGGATGCTTTTCAGGCTATTAACAAGTGAAACCTTGACACCTCCAAGAGCGCCAATGATCAGGACGATTAGCTTAACAGAATATTCCGGGTATAACCGTCGCAACTCCCTCATAAGGTCTTTATACCTTCCTTTCTTTTCTTCCTCCTTCGCTGTGACCTTTTTGTCCGCTGGTGCCGAAAATTCGATAACGAACATGGTTCGTTTCTCGAAGTCAAGAAGAACCATATCAGGCCTCGAGTGCGCAACAGAAACAATTGTCGAGAATAGGAAGTTCCAATACATGCGGCACTTCTCATTCTCGACAATTGACTCTATTTCTCTAGGGGAGTTCAGCGGAGAGGTATTTGGGCTAATGCCGTAAGAGTGACAGAGATGGTAATAAAGCACTCTCAGTGCCGCATTGTGCCGTTGGATGTAGGTTGTTCCCGCATGAGCTGAACAACTAGATAGTATGTGTCCTAGATGCTCGGGGTGTTCATGACACGCTCTGCAGCTATCATCGGGAATATCTTGGCTCAAAATGTGGCGACGGTATGTTAGAGTGGAAATGACACCATCTTGACATGCCAAAATGAAGCCCTCTGTGTCCGACTTCAATCCGGGTGATCTAAGGAAAGCAAACGTCAGCTCATACGAGATCGACTGATCTTCCACATTTTTGTGGAAGATGCCGTGCATCTTCTTGTCGAGGAGCTCTTCGCGGAAGTTTTTCTCCTGTGCTTTCTTAATCCGGGCCTTCAGGAGTGAGTATTCAAGATGGATAAGATTTGATGCATTTCGCTCACCCCTGATATTGAAGTCAAGGCCGAGTGTTTCAGCAGCCTCTTCTGCTGCTTTGTAAAGAAACGCCCCTTTGCCTACTTCTTCGTGTTTTCTGACCATTTTAAGAAGAAGATCTTGTCCATTTGCGACAATATGTGCTGTACCCAGAATAATCCTGTTGCGAAGACATCCAAGATTCAGTATTCCACGACCACCTTGACGGCGTGAGATGTAAAGTCGTGGAACAGAAGACTTAAGGTGCATGCTTTTGTTCATGATGCACATTTCAGGACCCGATATCGAGGGATCTCAGCTCGACGTTCGTCCATGGAACTACTCCAAATGAATAGAGTACTACTGGGACGGCAAGCATGTTCGTTGCAGATACTTTGTTCCTCGCCGACAGTTCGGAAGACCATATCTGTCGGAGGAGACGTTTGTATCTGCATCGGAGAGTATCCTTTATAGATGTTACGTCCTGAATGCGGCTTTGTGGCACGCCCAGGTATGTATAGGTCTCTGCAGCGCAAAGGTGTCGTATAGCGCTTCTGTCAACGAGTTCAGGATCTCCGGGGATGCCGTTAAGTTTTCCTTTCTTCAAATTAACCTTGGCGCATTTCTCTAACCCGAACTCCATTCCAATCTCTTGAGTGTACTCTGTGACAATTTTTAGAGCTAGATGTAGTTTCTCTTGATTTCTAGCATAGAGCTTAAGATCATTCATGTAAAGTACATGAGTTACCTTATGCTTTCGATTTCCAGGTTTGCCGCAGAGGTACCCTTCGGAATGGCGAAGTGCGAGAGATAGTGGAAATAATGTGAGGCAAAAGAGGAGAGGGCTCATGGTATCGCCCTGAAACACACCTCTCTGAAAGGTGATACTGCTAGTGATCACACGATATTTTCGAGATAAGATGGTAAATCTGGTTTTCAAAAGCGGCATTAATCTCTCTATGCATCTCACGATGTGTGGATGAACCTTTAAGCTTTAAGCCAACAGACAGATGATAAGTCTATGGGAGGTTGAATCAAAAGCTTTTCGGTAATCTATCCAGGCCATCGATAGAGATCGTTGATAGGATGCTGCATCTTTACAGACACATCTATCGATGAGCAGGTTCTCCCGACATCCTGCTACGCCTTTCTTCGAGCCACGTTGTTCATACATCTCTCGCCACACAGGTTCAATTGTCCGAAGAATCCTATCATTTAGGATGGCTGTGAAGATCTTATACAGTGTGTTCAGACAAGTTATTGGCCTGTAATTCTTAGGGTCAGCTAAGTTTCCCGTCTTAGGCAGGAGCACTGTGCGCCCTTCCACGAACCACTCCGGAATAGGCTCTTCCGACTTTAGATATGAGGTGAAAATTCGGGCCAGATGCTGGCGGGTAGAAGGAAACTTCTTCCACCAGAAGGTCTTGATACCATCTGGTCCCGAAGCGGGAAAGTTCTTCATGCCTCTTAATAAGTTTTTCACCTCCACGGTAGTGATGGGTGTGCATTCTTCCTCAGGTGTTATGAGGGCATTGCACAGCTCCTTGAAGCTATTTATGTTCTTTGAGTCTTCTTGAAGTGAATGCTGGACCTCGTAGACTTCTCTCCAAAATGCTTCGACCTCCTCTGTTTTGGGCGGATGGTCGACAGCAATTGGAGGGTCTTGGAAGATTTTAGATGGATCAGATGAAAATGGTTGATTTTCTCTGACCCACCTCTCTCTCCGCTCTTGACTTCTCCTAGCGTTAGATAGTATTCGTATTCTGTCAACAATATGCTGTCTAATGGTCATTAGCTTTGATTTGTTGATTGTCTGATGACGGATCCGCAGTTCGCACGCGAACCGTCGAACCTTGGCAGTGAAATTCCTGCCAGATGTTATGTAGTCAATCACACACTGAATGCGGGACGCGTACTGTCTAGCCCAGCCTATCTTTGTGCTGAGTTGATGCATTCTTCTTTTGGTCTTATGATCAACCGTTGGTTTTGTTTTGCGTCTTGCATCTGCCAAAGTTCTCGCTGCATTGTACACCCCACAACTGATAGTCCAGAGGTCGGATTCTTCGGAAAAATCTCCACGAAGTTCATCATCCAATTCAGTCAGATCTTTGGGCTTGGGAGAAACCTGAATGTTGATGTTTCTCCGGGTCCTGAAGCATCGTTCTTCCGCTATTGGATGCCTGTTCGCGGTTGGTCTCAGTGTCGCCTCTCTTTCTCTGTTGCCGGCTTGTTCTGGATGCGGTTGAGTAGGGACTCCGCTTATATAACCTCTTTTCCGGAGGTTCGCGGCATGGTTTCGCAGACGTTGTTGCGAAAAGTCTGAGAGCTCTGGGTGTTTCTCGCACCACAGAGCATGCAGTCGTGCCGTGTAACCTTCTCGTTCAGGGACCATACTGGCATCGTAGCACTCCAGCAGGCCGTCATTGAGTTGATCCGTCCACTCAAAAGTAACAAGATTCCGCCGGTCAATCGCATTGACCCCGTCTTGATTGGCTCCCCCAACTGTAGGGTAGTCGGTATTGTTGTCCGACCCATTGTCGGGAGCCCTGCGCGTTCGATTGTTTTGAACCGCACTTACTACAATTATGTTTGGTGTTGTCATTGTTGTTCCCACGAGCAGCTAGGGAAAGGGTTCGTCCATCCTTGTAGAGCCCCGCATGCAAGGATAAGGCTGTATACTCTGAGAGTCGCCGATTTCCCAGAATCACCGTTAGAGACACCTCACCCAGGTGACATTCAGCTTTCGGCACGGTTCTCACGCCTTCGCTTGGGGGTTATTCCTTCGGGACCATCCCTGGAAAATTGTCCGCGACTGCTTATTAATTATTGTAACCATATTCAGCAGAAACTCTTGGTACAGGGACCCTCTATCCGCAACCCGAGGACGCGTTCGGTGGCTTTGTCATAAGCCCTTCGGTTCTATTCCAAAGGAATCGAAACCGAAATGAATATATATATATATATATATATATATATATGTATATATATATGTATATGTATAGACTGTACGTTGTCACCTCAAAAAAATATATATACTAGACGTTGTCGCCTCATATATAACGTTGTCACCTCCGAAAACGGAGGTGACAACGTTTTGCCTATTTTTCGATATAAATCCATTTTAGAGGGACTTTTATTGCATTTGGCGAAAAAACGTTCGGAGGCGACAACGTTCATCGTTTATCAGCAGTATCGCCTACCTAGTTCGGGTATATATCACCGGCGCTAGTGACGCATACTAGCAGATACGAACTGTAAGTTCTCACCTCCAGCATATATAAATCCAATCACAGGTAAGAGGCACACCTTTCCACCTCCGTGATTTGGCAACACTGCATTTACTCTCAGTGAATTGCTAGGTGCCTTTCGCTGGCCGAAATTTGAAATCTGTCAAATAGTAAGATTCAATCGTGAATATAAAAGTTTGAAAATGGTTCAATTATTATAAAAATGAGTATCCTTATGTTTTTCAGGCCGCTAAATTCAAATTTGGTATCAGAATTCCAAAATTCAAAATGGGCGATACCAAAATTTGAAAATCGTTGAATTTTTATGCAAATGAGTTTTTGTAAGTTTTTTAGGTCGCTGAGTCCGAATTTGGTATCAGACTTCGAAAATTCAAAATGGAGGATATAATATCGCAAAGAAAAGTTTTTTTTAATGGTTGAAATTTTATGAAAATTATTATTCATATGTTTTTAGGGTAGCTGAATAGAAATTTCGCTCTAAAATTTCAAAATTCTAGAGAATTTTTGGGGCCGCTGAATACATGATTTTTTTTTTAATTTCACAATTATTAATTTAATAATATTATATTAGGAATCTATGTTTTTTGGCGATTTCAACGATATGTCACTCATAGTAAATAGTCAAAAATTAGAATCTTTCCAATTCACCCCGTGTTCAAGAAAATCTTTATCGAAATTTAATGTATTATTTTGATTAAAAAAAATGATATTCACATTTAGTGACTTTTTGTGTTAGAAAGAAGTCACTCGTTGATTTTCACAAATTAATTACGATGTATGTAAAATATTTTAATTATCACTTTTCATCAACTCATTTGTCACATAAATATATTTAATCATTTTATTTTTATTTCGAAATGTAATTTCAAAAACTTAAAAGTAAGAAAAATGTGAGATTTTACATAAGTTTCAAGACCATATCTGTGGCACACTTCAATGTCGTGAAAAGTAGACTAGTGGAAATAGCTAATCAATTAACAGAAATTCCGAAGGTCTTCAAAAAAATTGTATATTTTTTTTCATATGTTGAACATGAAACAAAATTTTGCATAACGTGATTGGGTCGGCAATTCGTTTAAAAGAATTGAATTTCAAAATTTGCCCCTCATTGTTCCACGAAAATTCAAAACATTTTGCAAACCTGAGTGAGTAATTATACACTAAGTCTCTATCATGTATCAAATTTTCTAAACATTCATGATGCGGCAACGTTATTAATTATAAACAAATTAATATTTTGCTATTCACTCCTGAGCGAAAATACCGAAGATTTTGCTAAATGTTGTTTCTGCTTTTATCCATTGAGAAGAGACTATTGTATGATTTCCAAAACTAAACACACTTCGCAAATTAGCGTTTTTCAAGTTGTTACATTTTTTGCAATTCGACTCCTAAAATTTCAGCGGAAATATTGCTATATTTCAATGAATATATGTAGGAAATGAGTTGATGGACGAACGAAGGCCTTTTTCAAGGTTAAAATTATGGCAACGGCCATACCACGCTGGAAACACCAGTTCCCCTTAGATGACTGAAGTTAAGCAGTGTTGGGCGCGGTTAGTACTTGGATGGGTGACCATTCGAGAATAATACTACTGCGTTGCTGTTGGCGGTCGTGGGTGTGGTGAGCCCACACTTGTAGTTATTTACTGCAAGAAACTATCCACCTAGAAACACTACCCGAATCGGGTAGTGTCACGCCTACCCCTAGATGCTCGCCGAAAGGGAAATGGCTTAATGGTATAAAAAAAAAATCTAACTTTTACCTTCATACCTGAGAAATATTAAAAAAATATATAATTTTGTTTCATAAAATATATCAGACTAATGGACTAACGAAACTTTATCAAATTTTTCTTTAAATTAACCAAATCTAAAAAGTATTTGAAGTTTCTTATTTTTCAGAATTCATATTTTCTATGCAAAAAAATATATTTCGAACATATTTTTATACAGAGGTCTAACTATCTACAGTGAAAGATATCCTTGGTACATTTTTTGTAGCGTTTTGATTACGGCTTCTTGCATATCCTTGAAAGTTGGTGAAATCATTGATCTCATGGCATTGTTTGTGGAAAATTCGCATTTTTGTTGAAATAGGCGGAAAATTCTTGGGCTACATCATCAAAGAAACATTTCGGACAATTGGACAGGCTGTGCAAAGTGAAGTCACCAAATCGTTTTAAGACAAAATATGTTATTTTTCTATTTTGTTTTTAAGGGATTTTAGTTGACTCCTATTTTGCCGTTTAAAAAAAAAATTTTTTGACTAAGTTATGAGTATCAAAAATTTTCAAGGTGGTAATGTATTTTAAAAACAAAGAAAAGTCGTTGACGTTTTTCTGAAACTCTTCAACCTTCATTTTCTCAACGAGGCCACCTTTTTGTTTTTTCCTGATTTTTTTTCTACGTTGGTATTAATAGGGTACATTTATCGAAAAGTCATTTAGCTGGTGCCTACATCTTATAGAAGAGAAAATTGTGTTTATTTCAATGGAAAATAAAAATTCATATTTTTCTAATAACGAAACGATATTTTTAAAAAAGTCAAAAGAGTGAAATTCTTCCACTTGAAAATTTGTTAGAAAAAGTTTGCAAACACTTTTATTCTCTTGCGTCTTTTCCTTGAAATTTTCGCTAAAAATTCAATAAATTCGGTTATAACTGTCTTTTTCTCGTAACAATGCAATTTTCTAATACTTCGTAAACAAAATTCTTTCAACTTATAGATTTACACATTAGATTTTTTTTACAAAATATTACAAAACATAATGTTTTAATTGTTCCAATTAAATTTAATTTGAAAAAAAAAACAATTGTAGCCGATTTCATTAATACTTTAGCGAACATTTTGAAAAAGAGGCAAGACAAAGAAAAGGTCTAAGAAACTTCTTTTCCTAATTTTTCAAGTGGCACAACATAATATTATGTCTCGAAACGATTTCGTGACTTCAGCATGCACGCTTTACAGCCTTCCCGATTTGAAATGAATTAGGTCTAAATGCACTTTATGTTGTTGTTAAATTTAGAAAAAGTAACATTTTTCATCTTGAGAGACTAAATATCCTTTTTTCATATTAATAATATTAATCTTCGATTTACTGTATGAAAATAAAACTAACGTAGAAAGTTGTTTACTACTTCTTTTTGTCAAAAAAAGATTTATTTTATTGAAAGTAAAGTTTTGTAAGATTCTTACAAACATCATATTTCCATTAAAACAGGCTTCAAAAAATGTAAAAATAAATTTTTCGGCTTCTCATTTCTTTGAAAAATATGAATTTGTTTGAAATTTATTAAAATTGAAAGATTATTCCAAATTAATTTTGAAATTATTGAGTTTCATGCTAAAAATGATTGAATGTAAAATTCGAATTAAATTATGTTTCAATGCTTATCAATAATACTTCTTTTGGCTGCTGGTCTGCACTATCAGAAAAGGCTCTCTTGTATTCCTCAGCATGGCATTTTTTTAAATATCAGGTAGTTCCAGTTGTATTTCCGTCCGCTTTTTTTATTATAATTTCCAACTTTTGTGCAGAGCAAGCCTTACATTTCGCGAACTTCTTTTTATCCGTGTATCCACATTCAAAAATACTTCCTAAAACTTCCTTTCTCCTTCTTTTTGTCACTGCTTTTGATTCAGATGAATTTTGATCAATCATCAGTTCATTACTCAGAAGATTAAATTATATAATGTATTCAAAAATATATCTTAAATAAATTTTGAATGATAATTTTTATTTTTTATATAACTTTCTTATTTGAGATTTTACCATGGTTTCATTATTATTAGTATTTGTATTATTTTTCATTATTTTTTATTATTTAAAATTAAGTATCTACCCTGCAGAGTTTCTTTTCCCTGCATAGCTTCTATCTTCTGAAATCCTTCTCCAGATTGTGTTTAATCGTTAAATTAAAAATTTAAGATGAACAGATTTAACGTTAAATTAAACGTTAAATCCTAATAATCTTTGGCAGCAGAGCTCTGTCACTGAAAGGCTGTCACAAGTATGACGGTTCTAGATCATTTTCAAGGACATCGTTCGATGTCTTTCAAAAATTAAATCATACGATTCGAAATTTAACAAATGAATACACGAGATGATCGTTCGAAAAAGGGGCTGATAACGAACGACGTCGAGCGAAACAGTTGAATTTCTCGTTTCGACGTCAATCACTAGCCGGAAATAATAATAAAGTTGCACTTAAGCAAGTCAGTTACTTTTATAAACTAGCGAAAAATTACAAACATTTTACAAATCGTATTAAGCGATGAGCAACTTATTACCAACGTCATATTACATTTGCAAACTGTTTCCGACTTGGAAACGTTCTTATTTATAAACGAATTATTATTTTGTTTATCACTTCCCAGTCGAAATCTAACAAATAATAAATTTGTAAAACGTTGCACTAATCGTTCGCTAATCGTACTGAGTGATAATTAACTTAGTACTAACATCATATTAGATTTGCAAACTGTTTACTACTCAGCAACATTGACAATGATAAACAAACTGAACTTTTTTTTAGTTATTGTCCAGATTGAATTCTCAATGTGTTGCACAAGGATTTTCTCTTACTATTGAAGGGTTTTATACAGTTTGTAATAGATTTACTGTTTTTTTATTAGATAACCTAATCTGGCACGAATACATTGTATTATATTTATAATAATTATATATAATTTTTGAGGTTTTTTGAAGGTTTCTCGTTTCTTTAAAAAAGTTTTCGAAAGTAATAAACTAACTGCTGGTGTAGAAAAAACTGGAAACCTTTGAAAAAAACGAGGAAAAATATACAATTCATGAATTGCGTGAACATTTTCTTAAAGTGAATATTTTTAAAAATTATGTTTGTAAGGTAATCGGAACATGATTAAAATTTTAAATTTATTTTTAATAAGTTTCGTGACTTTCGCTCACTTCTTTGATTTTTTAACCTACAGCCAAATTTTCAAACAATTTTTACTGGTTCGAAGAATGATTATCCTTTAATATCGCAAATTAATAGCATTTACTTGATGCTATGGCATAACTAATAAAATTCGAACACCCATTTCTGTACATTTATAAATAAAAATAAATAAAAATAACAAGTATGTTCATGGGTAGATGTTCATGATTATTAATTAGGCCAAAGCATTCAGAAATGCCAATAATTCGCGATTATAATATAATACCTCATTTTAACAAAAACATATTGCTTAAACAATAAAAGACCATTTGGTTTTATTTTGATTGTGAAAAATAACATTGAAAATAAAGATTTTAATTTTTTTAATATCGACGCAAGATGGAATAAAATGCTTAATGCTAAATTTTTTGCCTGAATAAAATCTAGAAATTTTCTCTAATCATTTTTTTATAAGGCTCGTAATTTGCGTTTTAATGGCAATACATTACATCAAAAATCACAAATTTGAATTTATGAAAAAACGACACAAGCTATAGATACAGTGAAATTCTTAACGGCAAACACTTTCACGCAAAACAGAAATCCCGGGCGCAATCACCAAATTACAGATCTTAAAGGTTCGATCTGTAATTGTAAGCGGTTTATGCACAAACGCGGCGGAAGAACAAAGACTGAGCGCAAAGCGCGAGACCTTAAAGAAGCGCACCCATGCCGCGTGCAGATTTTTAAATATAATTCTATTATATATCATTTACATTATATTACACTACGTCACAAAAACATATAAAATTCTTATTTATTTGGGTTTTATGGCGTTTATTTTATGTATTTTTTGGTACTGATTCGGAAACTGGCATTATTTCTTTCGTAGTAGCAATATTTTCGGAGATGTTCAAGATTTAATGTTGAATATCTCATAAAAAACGAAAAAACCATGTTGCGTAAACATCAGGTCATTTTCGCTTTTTAAACCTATTTTTATGAAAAACGCGAGAAGATAGATCATTTTCGCCTTCAGATACGTATTCTAATAAAAAATGCTACAATTAGTGAAATTATCTTCATAACATGTGGCTTAAAGATTTTTTCGAGCATGTGTGGACTTTTAAAATATAGAAATGCACTAGAAAGAAATCCACAAGACCTATGAGTCGAAATGAGATTTACAGTCATTTTGAAAATTTTGGAATTTGGTATTTGACATGATACACTTTTTCACTTGTGATTTTAGAATTTTTTTGTATGTTTGGAGTTCTTAAAATTAGAAATACACTAGAAAAAAATGCGCAAGACTCAGGAGTCGAAATTACAAATAGAGTGGTTTTTATAAATTTGGAATTTGTTATTTAATAGAAGTATCGTCTTCACTTGTGATTTTATGATTTTCTTGAGCATGTCAGGAATTTGTAAGCATAGAATTACTCCAGAAAAAAATTGACAAGGCCCAGGAATAAAAAAAATAAATAAAAAATTACTGTAATTCTAATTTCGACTAGTGGGTATTTTGAATGTAAAATTAAAAAGCTCACACGTGCTCAGAAAAATGTTTAATCCACCAGTTATAAAGATTATTTCATTAAATACCAAAATCAACATTCTAAAAAGTAAATGGGAATTATTTTTTGAAAAAATGATTGATTTGAATCTCCAAAAAATTTAGAAGATTTTTCTGACATTCAGGTACGTAAAGAAAATTAACCCTCAAGAAAAGTCCAAAACTCTGCGAAAAAGAAAATTTTTCAACCTTTTATAGAGCACGGGTAACCAAGCCACGTGCAAATTCCAAAATTATTTATTTTTGACCCACCCTACTGGGAAATTGGAGAAGAATTTTATTATTCATCAAGCTTACCGTAAAAAGTAATAAATAGAAATCAATAGGTTGGGATTTATGAGGAATCTCATTTCGGCACCATCGTGTCCCAAAAATTCAGACACTTTTGAAAAGACAGGTGCACTACCTGAGGCGGCAATGTCGCCTTCATGCCGGAACCCTTCCCCCTCACCATAAACTGCAACTGAAATATTGCACCTTCCAAAAGGAAAAACAGCAGCCCTATTGGGTACCTATTGTTTTGTTCAAATCGAGTTCCGACAGTATATTCTGTCTCAAACTTTGAATTTAAAAGTTTTTTGAATTCAATTGACATAATTAAAAATTAATTAATTTAATTTAATTTAGTTTTAAGAACAATGTAAATTTGAAATTTAATTTGAAATTAAATTTTTTTATTTTAAGATCTAGGTTTAACCTCCTAATATTTGTAGATCATCGTTCTAATTTCTATTTGTCTCAATGTATACTATAAAACTGAATAATGGATTATATATATTTAGTAATAAAGAAAATTACTTTTGTCGCGAATTGACTATTTTAGCACTCTTTCAATATGATATATTTAATTTTTAAGCGATATTCTAGTAGAAATATATCAAGAATTATTGAGGCTTCTGTTTGGAAATTATACAAATTTGCAACAGTAGTCAGTATACAATTGAAATATAGATTTGTCCATTTTTCAATATTCGAATTTAAAAATATTTTATTTCGAACGTTCTCTTAAAAATGTTTAGCCAATAAGTGTTACAAATTAAAATAGTGCAATTTTGAAAAATCTGTTGTCGAAAAGAAAATCAAAAATGTCTTAGAAGCCAAAGTCTAAGATGGAAATAAAGAATAGGTGAATTTAAAGTATTATGAATAAATTTGTGTTATATTAGCCGTTAGGACTATTTTTATATTTATATACTTAAAATGTTGGACTCGTTATTCTCAGTTATCAGCGAAAAAGTTCAAAAATATTTGAAGAGGGAACGTGCGTTTTTTCTGAACTAGCTGTAAATGCCTGGATTTTCAATAACAATTAATAATTATAATTTCAGTACAATAATTAATCATTTCAAATTAAAAGCATTTGGAATTTAAAAACGTATACATTAAACGATTCTTAATTGAAAACGTTCCAAATCAAACAATTTTAGATGACCTAGGTAAAATTTGGATGAAAGCACAATATTTCTAATGTAATAGAAAATAATTTAACTAATATCACTTCTTGATGAAAGCGTTTAGAATTGAATAATTTTAAATTGGAAAATTTTTCATCGGATGCTCTTAAAATAGGAAAATTTTGAAAGAAAATTTCCAAAATTGGACAGTTTCATTAGAAAAGAGTTTTTATTGTATCAGTACTGTTTCAAAGCGTTCATAATTAAAAAATTTTATTTCTAATTGAAAAATCTCGAAATCGAAAGATTTCAGATTAAAATTTCGAAAACAGGACAATTCAAAACTGTTCAAAACTGAATAATTTCAGATTGAAATTTTAAGAATTTGATCATATAAAATTCAACTAAATTCGAGTTGTGTTAATTGTAATTCGAAGCGTTCAAATTTCAATAATTTAAAACTTTAGAATTTCAACAATTTAAAATAAAAACTGATTACAATTCCATAATTAGAAACTGAAAAACTGAATTGAATTTTTCAAAGTCAAAGCTTCTGAAATTTCAGAATTTTAAATTGTTAGTACAAGCTGCGAAAATGTTCAATTATATACTTTGACAATTGAATTATTCTAAAAAAATGTAAGAAATGAAGAAATTCTGAGTACGCAACAATAAAAATAAAAAAATTTCTAATACGAAGCGTTCAAAAATAAGAAAATCTCAAATCATTTAGAACTGAACCAAATGTTAATTACCTAGAATTGCGTTATTAGAACGTTTTTATACTCTTCCTCTTTGAATTTTAAATTATTTTAAGTAAATTAAAATCGCCTGAAAATTAACATTTTGAAAATTGTCAACTGTACTTCTTTAAATTTCAACATTATAATTTCAATTTCAAAATTAATACTGTTGAAAGAGAAAGATGGAAAATTCAGCCTTCAACATGAAAATTTGAAACGCTAAAATTTCAACCAGTCAGAATTAAAGGAATTTATTCAATTACCAAGGTCTCAATTTCATATCAAACAATTTTCATCTGTTTTGATTATAAGTAACATATAATTTTCAACTTTTTCAATATAAATCGTTTAGCTTTTAACACTTCATTCAGAATCATTATTCATTCTTTGAATCTTCCAATCAAATATATTTGAAATGATTCATTCGTGAAAATCTTCAGCTAAAAGTTTAAAATATTATCACGTTGAAAATGTTTAAATATAATGCATGAGAAGATAGCTATGCTTCCAATTTTTTAAATTTCACCATTTAAATTTAAAAAAAAAACAGAAAATATTTGTATTTCACATTGAAACCAAACAACTCAGAATATTCAAATCTAAAATCATTACATTTAAAACTGACTATCAAGGCTTATAATATGAAATTTTGCAATTTCAAAATATTCGATAGTGAAACTAAATTAACATTTTAAATATTTATGTAATATTGTATTATTATTATTTTATTTGCCTGAATTTATTTCCAGCCATGCAGGCTTTGTGTATGCTCAAGTCACAGAATCATTTTCGCAAGAAATATGTTTTTTTTTTCCAAAGGATTTTAGATGACACGTATTTCACAAATTGAACGAAAATTTTATTTTAAAGATGGGAGTATTTGAACTTTTGAAACCTGTGAAGCCCTTCATCAAAAATTTATCGAGATAGAAAAATTGAAATGTGCAGTATCCAAAACAACATAGAAATTTTCTTTTTTATTCCGATAGATCTTTTCATTCTAGTTTGAAAACTATATTAATGCCATATATATTAATTTCAGATAGTTGCGCCTTTTTCCTGAAATTTTTAACTATTTGGCACCCTTTACTTAGTGATGT
>CAKNXH010049617.1:0-15009 GCA_932178445.1 Andricus quercusramuli
TTACGTAATTTATGCACGACCCCAAACGTATAATCGACCAAAGGCCATACGGAAATCAACCAGTACCAATTGAACGAGTTCCCTACATGGCCAATATCGGAATATACAGAATTAATGGTTCTGGAGATGTTGTATTAGAAGCTAACATTATCATAACTGCTGCTCATTGCAATACTGGGTATCCTGGTGCAACCTATACATCGTTCGAACTTGTTCAGATGATGTAAATCTTGGTCAATTACATCATATCAGGGGGGTAATATCACACAAAGTATATCATGATAGTGGGAATGAAAATGATATTGCATTACTTATAATTGATCTACTTATCAACTTTAGACCAAATACAAGTGAAAGTATACCACTGGCTACTCAACATGAACCACCTGGTACTCTTGCTACTATCAGCGGCTGGGGATGCACCAAAGTAATATGGTGAGATATATATGCAGCGTAAAACTTCAATTCAATTCCACCAATTTATGTTAAAACTTAAAAATTGCATGTTTCTATAATTCTAGGTTCTACTTCTTTTCGCAATATTATCATGCTCCAATGTCCTTATATTATAATTCTTCGAGCAAATATCGATCGTAAAGGGTTTTTTTCTCTCGAAGTTTCTTACGTTACAAATAATTCCGAAACTATTATTAAAATAACTAATTCAGTTGATGCTTTTTTTCATAACGAAATTAGTTGCTTTTAATTAAAATAATTTTTTTTTCTAAACTGCGGAATGCAATTTCCTCAGAAAATACGATCCGTCACTATACCTACAATCAGCCTGAAGGTTGTCATGCCTGAGAGCCTGTCTCGAGTCGTTTGCAATGTTGAGAACAATCACATAGTCAGCAAGTGCGTTTGTCCTGCCTGAGAGCCTGTCTGCAGGTGTTCGCAATGTTGCAAACAATCCGCCAGCAATATGGTTGTCATGCCTGAGAGCCTGTCTCGAGACGTTTGCAATGTTGAGAACAATCACATAGTCAATAAGTACGTTTGTCCTGCCTGAGAGCCTGTCTGCAGGCATTCGCAATGTTGCAAACAATCCGCCAGCAATATGGTTGTCATGCCTGAGAGACTGTCTCGAGACGTTTGCAATGTTGAGAACAATCACATAGTCAATAAGTACGTTTGTCCTGCCTGAAAGCCTGTCTGCAGGCATTCGCAATGTTGTGAACAATCCGCCAACAATATGGTTGTCATGCCTGAGAGCCTGTCTCGAGACGTTTGCAATTTTGAGAACAATCACATAGTCAATAAGTACGTTTGTCCTGCCTGAGAGCCTGTCTGCAGGCATTCGCAATGTTGTGAACAATCCGCCAACAATATGGTTGTCATGCCTGAGAGCCTGTCTCGAGACGTTTGCAATGTTGAGAACAATCACATAGTGAGTAAGTACGCTTGTCCTGCCTGAGAGCCTGTCTGCAGGCGTTCGCAATGTTGCAAACAATCCGCCAGCAATATGGTTGTCATGCCTGTGAGACTGTCTCGAGACGTTTGCAATGTTGAGAACAATCACATAGTGAATAAGTACGTTTGTCCTGCCTGAGAGCCTGTCTGCAGGCGTTCGCAATGTTGCAAACAATCCGCCAGTAATATGGTTGTCATGCCTGAGAGCCTGTCTCGAGACGTTTGCAATGTTGAGAACAATCACATAGTGAGTAAGTACATTTGTCCCGCCTGAGAGCCTGTCTGCAGGCATTCGCAATGTTGCAAACAATCCACCAGCAATATGGTTGTCATGCCAATTTTTTTCGGATTTGTTCGAATTAACTCGGATTGTTTCGGATACATATTTCGGAATGATTCGGATGACTTCGGATTGGTTCGGAAGGAATTCCTATCCGATACTTTCGCCAGGGCAGATATCAATTTTACAAGTATCTGTCTTATTTCATCAGATTATATTTATAAAGATAAAAGGAATTGTTCAAAATATGATTCTTTCTGATGTTTAATTATTATTTGCTCATAACTAAAAATTCAAAGCAAAGTTAAACATTTCAGAAAAGACCGCAACTTTCTAGCACTTATATAAGAGAAGATAGTTATAAACAATAATCAACTATTTAAATAAGCATTTTTGTTAACTTGCATTAAATATTACCTCACTAAGTGAAAAGTGGACAAAAATGTAAGAGCTAAAAAAACCGCAACTTTCTAGCACTTATCTAAGAGAAAATAATTATAAAAAATAATACACTGTTTAAACAACTATGTTTGTTAACTTGCATTATGAATTCCTTTATTGCG
This sequence comes from Andricus quercusramuli, assembly GCA_932178445.1. Taxonomy (NCBI): domain Eukaryota; kingdom Metazoa; phylum Arthropoda; class Insecta; order Hymenoptera; family Cynipidae; genus Andricus; species Andricus quercusramuli. The sequence goes on from CAKNXH010049617.1 coordinate 2,254, forward strand.
TAAAAAGTGGGTGAGAAGTAAAAATTTTCAGAAGCAACCACAACTATCTAACATTAAAAAGAAGATAGTTTTAAAAAATAATAATTTGTCTGGATAATTATTTTTGCTAAATTGAATTAATTATTAACGCACTTCAAGTGAAAAGCAGACAAATCATTGAAAATTTCAAAAAAAAACCGCAACTTTCTGGCATTATTCAAATTGCATATTAATAAAAATAATAATAAATTGTTGCTAGAATTAATTTTGTTAACTTTAATTAATTATTCACCTCACTCTAATTGAAAATTGGACAAGAATTGGAAAATTTTTGAAAACAATGCAATTTTCTAGCATTAATCTCAGAGAATAATATTAACAATAATATTGAATTGTTCAAACAATTATGTTTGTTAATATTAATTATAACATCACTCTAATTCAAAATTGGACAAAGAATGGAAATTTATTGAAAAAACCGTGACTTTCTAACTCTATTCCAAGAGAAAATTTCTAAAAACAAAAATTAATTGTTTGAACAACTTATCTCAATATCTAAATAACAGTATAAAATAGTACTTCATGTATTGGGAACAATTTTCATTTAAAAAACTGCAAAAAATCATAATTAGCGTCAAAAACTCGCAAAACACAGTTTTTTATTCGTGGAATTTTTGAGGACTCTATAAAACAGATTTATGGGGGTGATATTTGCAAAATAATATCTTATTAATATTCTATGGCTAATTGTGAAGAGAAATGTTGAGTTTCAACTTGATTCAGCTTATATTGACGATTTTGAATAAAATTTACAAAAATATATTTTTTTTCTTGTGGGAAACACGTGTTAAATTTCATGAGCTTGCGCCACTTCTAAATGATTGATATCATCTTGTGAAAACAAGCAAAATATATTTATTTTTGTGTGAATTCGAATACATTTCTGGGCAAAATTTATAAAAATTTGAAGAAAACAAATTTTCCAATGTACGTTAGGACCACCCTACTGTTACACTATTGGTTCATTCTGTTGGATATAAAATTGATACGCTCAGATTCAGTTAAGTGTGGCAATGTTACACGCGCGCGCAGATAATTCTATTATTGAGTAAAATTCGAAACCATTCTAAAAAATTGCAGCATATACGAGTTTATCATTCATAATGTGAACTGACTTTATCATTGACAAATCTCCTTCAAGGTAAGAAAATAAAAAGAATTTACTTGATGACGAAAATAAAAAATGAGGCTTGTTAAATATAGCATTCAAAATTGAACTTATTTCTGATTAATGCAACCTTAAATACTTAATTCTCAGTGCTTATGCGGATTGTAATTTTTTTCTTTTAAACACCGTCATCGAATATCTTTATATCTTTTCGTCATCAGATAAAATACTTGCACGGTACATAATTCAATTCTCTAGCCGGCGAACAACAATTAAGAAATAAGCAGGTGAGTAATAAGTAAATCTTATTCACACATTTCGCTTTGTTTATTAATTATATTTCACGAAATGGATTTCAACAAAGGCAAACAGGTTTGCATCATAAAAGGCAACATTTTCGTTTATTGTCGTCAAATGAAAACCTCTGCCGAAAACCTATTGTGTCTAATTTCTTGTGGAAAATGAGGAAGAAATTTTACTTGAGTTTCTTAATTCCTTTTCCCCTTGTGTCTTACGGAATTGGAACTCTATCAGAAGAGGATATAAGTGAGTGGAATTTTCTGAATATTATTATTATCACAATGAATCCTGAGGTATTAAAAGTGCTGCAATTTAATTCAATTAATACGAAAATATGTAAAACACAAGACTGTTATATTATTGGATCATTCTATTGTATATTAAATTGATACCTTCAGATTGAGTCGCATCACACTAATCAGAACAATTATATATTTCATCCTACTTCCAGAAAAAGTGTCTGATATTCTTGTCCGTAAAAAACGCGTAATTGATCAAAGGCCACACGGAAAACAACCTGTACCGATTGAACGAGTTCCTTACATGGCCAATATTGAAAGAAACGGAATAAATATTTGCGGAGGTGTCATATTAGCAGCTTACATGATCATAACTGCTGCTCATTGTGTTACTGGTTATCCAGGTGCGACCTACACTGTTCGAACTGGTTCAGCATATGTAAATCTTGGTCAATTACATCATGTTAGGGGGATAATATCACACAGAGAATATCATGATAGTGAGTATGAAAATGATATTTCATTACTTATAATTGATCCACTTGTCAACTTTAAACCAAATACAAGTGAAAGTATACCACTGGCTACTCAACATGTACCACCTGGTACTCTTGCTACTATTAGCGGCTGGGGATGCACCAAAGTAATATGGTGAGATACATATGTCCGTAAAACGTAGCTAAGTGGAACATTAAGAGGTAAATCGAGTCACCCAGAATTTTTCATTTTATGACTCGATATGGGGTTTTTTGGATGAAAACTGGGTGTCTCACTTTCCCCTACATGTCCTACTAAGCCCCGTTTTACGTTATTTAAACCAAATTGAAATCAAACTTGAATTTACGTTCACCAATTTATGTCGAAATTTAAAAATTGCATGTTTTCTTGGACCACCTTGATGATCTTGTAACACCTTGGAAATTTCAGTCGACTTGGTTGGATAGAACAGTAAGTTAAAAATATACTAAATTTCTATAATACTAGGTTCTACTTCTTTTCGCAACTTCATCATTCTGAAATGTCCTTATTAAAATTCTTAAGTAGTAGATCGATCACAAAGAGTTTTTTTCTCGGATTTTTTAAAATCAGAAATAATTGTGAAACTACACAGAAAAAAGTGGGTAGTCAGATTCACTTTCATGCATTCTTAACCTGAAGTTTACTTTCTCATATTGTACAAGACACAATTTGAATAGTATTTGATACTGTATGCGATAGTGATCTCAAAATATGCAAAGCCTAAAGTCAGAATTATCTGTAATGGAGACAGCTCTGCATACAAGGGAATTGATGACCGATTGCTTTTGAGATGGGTGGTGGTGGGAGGAGGCATGTAGGTATCTGTTTGTATGTGTAGGTTTTCTGTAAACTTCATGTCCTAATGTGTTATCAGATTTTTTGTAAACTAGTACGTCCAAGAAAGGCAATTTTCCGTTTTGTTCAATTTCCATGGTGAACTGGATATTAGGGTGTAATTGATTGATGAAATTGAAGAACTTGTGTCGTTTATCTAGTCCATGTCTCCAGATGACAAATGTGTCGTCAACGTAATGGCACCAAAATTCCGGTTTAACCTTGGATTTGTTGAAGATTTTAGTTTCTAGATTTTCTATAAACATGATGGCTATTACAGGTGAGATCGGAGATCCCATTGGTGCTCCTGAGGGTTGTTCGTAGAATTGGTTACTGAAAGAGAAGTAGGTGTTAATGAGATAGTGTTCTATCAAAGGTGTGAGATTGAAGTGAAAGTTTGCAAAGGATTTAATAATATCGATTGTATCAGTGATTGGCACTTTTGTAAAGAGAGACACTACGTCGAAACTTACTAGGATGTCATAGGGTTGAATATGAATCTGTTTTATCTTTCTAATGATGTCAAAAGAGTTTTGGATGTGTTTGATAGAGTTTCCTGGGAAAGGATTCAGTTCTTTGACGAAAAAGCGTGCTAGGTTGTAAACTGGTGAGTTTGTTGCGCTGACGATTGGTCTGAGTGGAATGTTGTTTTTGTGAATTTTTGGGAGTCCGTAAAGTTTTGAAGAGATGGGATTAGTAGGGATTAATTTATATATTGTTTCACTGTCAAGTTTGGAGTCTTTTAGAAGGGTTTTTTCTTGCTCAATATTGTTTTTGTGGGGTCTTTTTTTAAGTTTTTTTTTATATGTATCTTCAGTTAGACGCTTCATGATTTTGTTGTTATAGTCTTCTTTATTCATTATTACTGTTGTGTTTCCTTTGTCTGAGGGTAATATTATGATGTCTTCATTCTGATTGAGCTCCTTAATTGCTGTTTTTTCTTGTTTTGTTAAGTTTCAGGAGGGAAGTTGGGCTTAGCGTAAGATGTTGGTCGTCCTACACCGTATGTTATTCGCTTTTTCTGGTGAAAGGGTATATATTGTGGATTACAAATTACTGACGATTTCTTCTTTCAGGAGTTTGGAGGGAGCTACTGCAAAATTATGTTCTTTAGATAAGGCTGAAATCATTTCATTGCTGAGAGGATGGTTAGAGATGTTTTTTACTGTGTTAGTTAATGGTGTGTACCTTTACTCGAAGTAATTTGTCAAATTTTATTCTTTGCAAAAATCTTCAATCCGTTGGGATTAGTCAAACGATATGCGGCGCAATGTAGACCAAATGTCAAATCTGAAAGTTTTTGGAGGAAAAGGTGAAGTTTTAATAGTTTTTTGGAGGTAGTGTGCAAGACAAATTTGGTATTGAAAACCCATTTGGGAACATCTAAATCCAAATCAATTCTACATAAAGCGAGTTTGCTTCTCTTAAAAGAAAGAATACAAGATACCAAATTTGTCTTCCGACTTCCACTACAATCACACACCTTTGATAGAACACTGTCTCACTTCACCTACTTCTCTTTCGATAACCAATTCTACGAAAAACCCGCAGGAGCAGCAATGGGATCTCCAATCTCACCTGTTATAGCCAACATCTTTATGAAAAATCTAGAAACTAAAATCTTTAACAAATTCAATGTTAAACCGGAATTTTCGTGCCTTTAAGTTGACGACACTTTTGAAATCTGGAGACATGGACTAGATGAACTACACAAGTTCTTCGACTTCATCAATCAATTGCACCCTAATATCCAGTTCGCCATGGAAATTGAACGAAACGGAAAATTGCCTTTGCGGACGTAATAGTTTATAAAAGATCTGATAACACATTAGGACAAGGAGTTTACAGAAAACCCACCAATACAGATGCCTACATGCCTCCTCCCACCACCACCCATCTCAAAAGCAATCGTTCATCAATTTCCTTGTATACAGAGCTATCTCCATAACAGATTATGAGATAACTTACAAAAGGACGTACAAAATGTAACACAAATCTTAATACGAAACGATTACACAAACAAACAAATTGATAAAGAAATAAAAAAATGCACTAAAAAAAACATATTTAAACCATCTGTGAAAATAGAACGACTTATAAACAACCCTCAAGATAAAAAGGCACCTCTCAGAGATCCGGGTGTATATAAAATCCCTTGTTCTTGTGACAAAGTCTGTATTGGAGCAACCGGGAGGGCGGTGAGCCAACGTGTAAAGGAACATGAGAGTAAAGTCAGGGTGAAACATTTCACGCAATCAGCACTCGCTGAGCATCATATCGTAACAAGACATAGCATTTTATTTGACAAAACAACCTCATCGCAAAAACGTACAATATTTTTCCAAGAAAACATAGAGAAGCAATCGAAATCTGAAAACACCCTAATAGCATCAATAGGGACAATGGATATAATATCAATCCGATTTGGCTTTCCGTCCTCCCGGGTTTAAAAAAAAAGACTTGATTGGCCAAACAAGTTCGACCATTCCCCACCATGGGGCGTTCTGGCCAATCACAGGCATCGCAGAGAATACATTTATAAGAACAACATGACCTAGGTCAACCAAGAAGAAGTGAACTGCAATGTTCACGAGACGTCGTTATGCAAATAAATTTTGCTTTTTCAATGAAGAGAGATGATTATAAAACAAAATTACATATTCAAAAAATTTCATTCGAAAACAGTTTTTCACCTCTTAATTTTCAATAATAAATTAACATTTTTATATATGTACTTTTAAAAAATTTAAATTTGAATAATTTTATAATAATGCATATAAATTATTAATAGTACATTTACTGTGTGAGTTAATACTTTTAAACAAAATATTTGTTCCAAGCTTTTTACAAAATATTAGATATCTTTTGTAAGATATCAATTAAAAAATTTTAATTGAACGTTTTTAAACATATTATTTTTAATATATAAGCAGTTCCGTAGCACAGATAACTAATGCGTGCGCTAGATTGATGGTTTAGGACAGGCTTTAGCCACTGTGTCACTGAGCGTGTAATGGTGTAATAATAATCACATCATTTTTGTCATCGAAAGTTTTGAGCTAATTTATTCATAAATCGTATATATTTCGCTGAGTGTGGACAGTTACTAAGTGGTGCAGTGCATCCTACTATTTGGAATTATTCATCCTACTCTTCTAAAAAGTCAGTTCAACTACTCAGAACGCAAAAAGTAATTTGAACAAAATTCACACAGAAAAAACAGAAGATAAACTTTACATCGATTTCCGACGAAAGATTCTTCGCAACAAAAATCAATTTCAAAGGATAAACTTTACACAAATATTGGTTAAACTTTCTTTTGTTTTTGCATGACAAATACATGTATTTTGAAAGACGCGAAGTTGGCTGAACAAAACTTTATCGATATAAAAAATTTCCTGCAACAAATTTTATTCTTAGTTTTTTCTGTGCACCGACGAAAAGCTGCTCTTCAATTTAAGATACTTAGAGCTACTGGTTTAGAGAGTTTGTCTAACAATCCACTTTTTTCCATGCATTATTACTGTAACTAATTTAGATTATATTTGTTTGTACTTTTCATAATGAAATTGGTTGCTCCTGATTAAGATGATTTTTTTCGCAAACTACAGAATGCAATATCCTGAGAAATTACAATCCATCACTGTGCCTACAATCAGCCTGGAACAGTGTCGTGCATGGTGGAAAAAACCTCACCTATCAGATAGATTTATTTGTACTCGAGATTCTCACGAAAGAACACTTGTAAAATGTGGCATTGGCGACTCCGGTGGTCCTCTTGTGGCTGATGGTCACCTGATTGGCATTTCCGCGTTTTCTGAGGCAGATATAAACGCTTGTTTACTGCCTGATGTTTACATTAACATATTTCAGTACAGAGAATGGATCAATAAAAACATTAATATACGCAATACGCAAAAGCAACAAATTCCGAAAATTCTACCCGTTCCGCATAATTCACATATTTCAGGCCGTTCGAAAGAAAAATTATGAATAAATCAGATGAAAAAATAAAGGAATAAAACATTTATTTATAACAAAATAAGTCAAATTATTTTATTTGTCAATATTGTTATATAAGTTTAGGAATCTGAATATGAGGAGTAATCTATGTTCTTGAGAGACAATTGCCGAAACATACTCTATCTTGAAATCAAGTGATGACATCTACATGTATATTTTAGCATAAGAATTAATTGACACTCAGTAAATATCAGACAGCGAAAAAATACCAAGTCCTACTTTGCTATTAAAACACAGTTTGTTCAGTGGGATATATCGAGAGCAGAAAATCCTTGGTAAAAAATCTCTTGTCATAATTTGAAAAATATTTTTAGATAATAGAATTTATTTGTGTAGATTCAACGCAACGTTATCTCTGGCGAGGCTTTCAGGCGCTTCGTCAGGCTTGATTTTTAGCCTATGTATTCGCTTGTCCCTGTTTCCTCCTGCACGGATGAATTGTTCTATGTAATATTTTTCCCTCACAATCTCAATGGCATAATACACAAAAAGAAAGTCCCAGTTTTTTAATGGTCTTGTTTTTTTTTTTTTAATTAATCAAAAATGTGGTTCATTTCTGCGCCTGGAATCGAGCAAGCAGCCACCGGGAAAGTACCCACGGTGAACCAAAAACAGGCGCCCCGAATCAGAAAGGAAAATGAGGATATTATACCATGAACTTTTTCGAGGATGCTTGAACCCAGAGGGTCGCTCGTAACTAATTCGCCCTTTCCATTGTTGCAGTGTGACACGATTCGAGCCGCTTGAACGAAATTGATAATTATTAAAATATGCAGAAATTGAATTTTAATATGCTGCATCAGGTTCATTACATAATGACGAGCCGATTAGAAAAAGATAGAAAAAAATCGGCTAACCCGTTCAATTTCAGTTGGGAGTTTAGGTAATTTTGCATTTTATTTAAGATTACCTTCAATATTGAGAATATTGACCGATTTTCCTCATCCTTTTTTTCCATTTTTTTCAATTACACCAGAGCTTCGATAGATGATCGCGCGATTGCAGGCGTTATTAGAATTCCTAGAATTGCTGGTTCCCACAGTTTCTCAGGGGGCAGGGTGAGACACTCGAACCAGCGATCTCAAGTGTATAATTTCCAGAGGGCGACCACTGAGCTACGGGACTCATTGATATTTATTTGCAACAGATCCTTTATGCCGAGCGCGTCGGTTACAGCTTACAAATTCGATTGAATAGGCCAGCCTTTAACTGTACTCGCGCTGGTGCATTCTGCCGAATTAGGGCTTGACTTGAAGTATCGCGAATTAAAATGAATTGGCGGACACTGAAAATAATTCGTGCTGACGCATTCAAACCAATTAGACCCCCTAAAACATTTTCGCTGAATTCGGGCGAATAGGATAGTTGAAGACTTTATTACTTTTCAGTCCAGTGGCGGATCCAGAAATCGTGCGTCTTTTTTCAACACGAAGTATAGAAGGTAGGATAGAGGGGTGCTGGCCCCATCCAACCTACCTTGTTTCTTCCGGGTTGAAAAGAGACGCACGATTTCTGGATCCGCCACTGCTTTTCACGAATTTACACGAATTCATCACCATCTCCAATTCGAGATTGTCGGGCTCCTGGCGAATTCTTCTTAATTCGTCCCAATTAGTTTTTTTTACTGGGCCAGAAACGGCTACTATAACGGGACTCTAGTGTATTGGCAAAGATCCCACTATAGTAGTACCCGAGATAAGGGACAAGGCGGTCCAAGGGGACGAGAGGGAGGCGTTTGTAATGCCAGCGGAGTTGCGATGTTTACGGTTTGGCGCTATAAGAAGCCACAAGCATGAATGAGAAGAAGAACGGCTTGTACATTCCCGAGAGTGTCTTTGTTGATTGAGGTTATCCCGGAAACGGCTACTATAGCGGGACTCTAGTGTATTAGCAAAGATCAAAGCTCGTTTCTAACTGAAATTAAATATCGGCAAACACCAAGTTTCAAACATGTTCCTAACCTATTCCTACACTGCACTCGACCCAGAAAACATTCTAATCGGTTCTAACTGATTTCTATCCGACAACTAGAAGCAGAAATTAAATATTGGCACTCCAAAGTTCGTTTCTAACTGGTTCCTAACCGATTTCTACACGGCACTCCACACTAGAAACTTTCTAACTAGTTGAAACCGGTTTCTATCCGGCAAATAAGAACCCGAAATTAAATATTGGCAAACACCGAAATTAGTTTCTTGCCGGTTTCCAATCGATTTCTACACGGAATCGACACAGGAAACATTCCAAACGGTCCTAACCGGTAACTATCCGACAAATGGGAGCAGAAAATAAATATTGGCAGAGCAGTGTTCGTTTCTAAATGGTTCTTAACCGATTCAAACACGGCACTCGACACAGAAATCATTCTAACCGGTCCTAACCGGTTTTATCCCATGATTGGAACCTAAATTTGAATATTGACAAATATCAAAATTAATTTCTAACTGTTTTCCACCCAATTTCTACACATCACTCAACATTGGAAACTTTATAACTGGTCCGAACTGGCTTCTATATGACAAATTAGAACCTGGAATTAAATATTCCGTCACGATTTGGTCAATAAGTGCCCCGGTGTCCTGAGGATACCGACCGTCCTTCTAGGATGGTTCCAGAGTGATATGCTCTTGTAGTTGGGCAAGTGACGATCCTTAATTGTGGACCTGGTGATATGCTCTTGTAGTTGAGCAAGTGACGATCCTTAATTGTGGACCTGGTGATATGCTCTTGTACTTGAGCAAGTGACGATCCTTGATTGTGGACCTGGTGATATGCTCTTGTAGTTGAGCAAGTGACGATCCTTAATTGTGGACCTATAGTGATGTGCTCTTGCAGTTGAGCGGGTGATGATCTGTTGATTGTTGAGTGTTTGAGAATGACGAGGACTGTCTCTTCGAGAGTGGCAAGGTGTTGCTTCTGATGTACCATTCATTGTACTCGACGTCAATTAAAGAGTTCAAATGATTTTGAATAAAGTTGCTCTGCCTCATAGGCCTCATAGGTCTAATGCCATGAAGCGCATTCGGACAAAAACGGAATTTGTTTGGATTTATAGGCATTAAAGTGTACGATTTTTGCAATGCCATATAATCTACTTCAATGCTCTCCTTTTTACTGTGTCCATTCAATATGAGTCTATGTGCTCACAGCGCCGTGTATGAGACTATGCGCTGTGTATAAGCATAGGGAATAGTCTCATACAGAGCGCTGTTAGCACATAGACTTATATTGAATGGAGGCGTCGATATAGTTTATAATAAAAATTCGAAGCGAAGAAATTACTTTAAAATTATCACTAGCCGCCCCGTTGAGAGTGGAGGGGGAAGGGGAATTATTGGGATCTGAAATATAACGATATGCCACCTGGTGGCCAAATGTAGTACTAAAATAACGGGGTCGTATTACAGGTTTTACCCCTGGCGGACCGGCCGAACGCAAACATTACGCTACAGCGTAACGGTAAAGTAATGCTAAAGTAATGGTAAAGTAATATGGCATTATAATTAATAAAGGAAAAAAAATTAATATGTAAACTGTTGCAATTATAATAAAACGTTGAAATTTACGTTCAACGGTCATGCCACAATTGCAACAAGTTGCTTTTGCAGCATTAAAAAATAAAAAAACATAGTGACCGTCATTGCAGTCGGGCCCCTGCATATTGGCAACCCGCTAACGTGGCTTTAAGTGGGTTGCCAGTCTGCAGGGACCCGACTTGCATGACAGCCACTTTGTTTTTTTATTTTTTAACGCTGAGAAAGCAACTTGTTGCAATTACGGCATGACCATTTAATGTAAATTTCAACGTTTTATTATAATTGCAACAATTTACATATTAATTTTGTTTCCTTTATTAATTATAATGCCATATTACTTTAGCATTACTTTATCATTACTTTACCGTTACGCTGTAGCGTAATGTTTGCGTTCGGCCGGTCCGCCAGGGATTTTTAGCCATATTTGAGGCAACATAACACGATCAGCAATTTTTGCCCTTAAAACTGCTAACGCCACCGTTTAGTACTCCTTTTTATCTTCCATTTCCATTCCTGATCATCCAGAACCGATCTTTTTCTCCGAGATATCACACAGTAACCATTTCAGTTCCACATTGCATTGCGGAATAATGCAAGGCGAAGAAAAACTGAAGAAAAAATTGCGAATCGTGTTATATTGCCTCAAATATGGCTAAAAATAGCCATTTTTGCACTTTCAGGTTAGGATGTCTCAAAAACCTGACGTATAGGAAAAATTTGGATAACGGATTCGGTTTTAGCATACCAAAATCCTTCGGGGTCACATAGTTCGGTCTTTAGCTACAAAAATGATGTCATTTTTCTCGGTCTGTGTAATTTAAAATATGCACTTTGAATTTTAATCCAATTAATATAATTCCGATTAGCCGTTATTAATCCTATTACAGTCTATTAGAGAAGCAAGTTTGTATTTTGTAACATTTAGAGTAAATGAATACCTCATTCGGCCCGATTAGAACCTCTTAGAAAAATATAGCGCAAAGAATATTTGTTTTCGAAAGCCTAATAGAGCCACATAGAAAGATTTTTTCAATTCCAATTTCCGTCCCAATAGTAGATTAAATACCGAATACAACCGGTTAGAATCCAAATTGAAATAAAAAACTGTTCAGAACCATTTAGAACCATATAGAAATTCAAGTGGATCCAATGAAGCAGATCCCAATAGATTCCTAATAGAGCCACTTAAAACACATAACTTCGAATTTTAATCCAATTATTGATTTCAACATGCCACTAAACTACCCTAATAGCACGGAACGTTCCTGGAACGTTCCCGGAACGTTCCATGGGAACTTTCGGAACGTTCCAGGAACGTTCCAGGGAGGTGTGAAATGTCCGCCGCTTGGGAACGTTCCAGGAACGTTCCACTGGAACGTTCCAAACATAAATTAACGTTATTGTTATTATTATCAATAAAAAACGCGTAAAACGTAAGTGATAGGTCAAAATCGATGTCAATTTATGATACGGATATCATATTATAGTTTAGTATATGCGGTACTCAAAATTCAAAAATGACATCCATTCTTACCTATCTCTTACGGTTTACGAGATAATTGTTGTTAAAAACAACAATAATGGAAGGTTCCCCTCAGGTCCCAGTGGAACGTTCCTGGAACGTTCCACTGGAACGTTCCCAAGGGCGGACATTTTACACGTTGCGGGAACGTTCCTGGAACGTTCCAGTGGAACGTTCTGAAGGTGCCCGCGGAACGTTCCAGGAATGTTCCGTGCTATTAGGGTAATTAATAGAACCAGTTAGGGAAGCAATATCGTACTTGTAGCACTTGGAACAAAGCAGGTCCTAATAGGCACCTAATAGATCCGCTTAAAAGAGATATCTTCGAATTTTAATCATATTAATTCAATTACAACATCCCAATCAAGTACCTGAAAGAACCTGCCAGGGCAGCAATTTCGTACTACGAGCTCTTCGAATAAAACTGATCCCAATAGGTGCCTATTAGAGCCACTTAGAACATATCACTTTGAATGTTTTTACGAATAATTTCATTCCCAAGGTCCAATAAAATAACTAATAGAACCTGTTAGGAAAGCAATTTCGTACTTGTAGCATTTGGAATAAAGCAGATACCAATAGGTACCTTACCCAGATAGCAAAATGCCCGCCGATTGCAAGCGATCTGCCGGCCTG
>CAKNXH010049620.1:0-42104 GCA_932178445.1 Andricus quercusramuli
ATTCAAATATTTACTTGGAAGTGGAACTACTTTGTTAAAAATTCATTTATTTGGTTGATGCGAGGGGTTGACAACTCGTGAAGTCAGGTATACACTTGTAATGAAATCTCCTGAAATATCTGAAATCACTTGAAGTCACTTTAATTCACTTGCAGTCACTTGAATTCACTTGAAGTCACTTGAATTCAATTGAAGTCACTTGAATTCACTTGTAGTCACTTGAATTCACTTGAAGTCAAGTGACTTCAAGTGAATTTACTTGAAATTACTTGAAATTACTTGAAGTCACTTGAATTCAATTGAAGTCACTTGAAATCTCCTGAAATATCTGAAGTCATTTGAATTCACATGAGGTCACGTACATTCACCTGAAGTCACGTGAATTCATGTGAAGTCACTTGAAATCACTTAAATTCATTTGCGGACACGAGGGCCGCTGAGAGGGTCTATCCAAAGTCTACGTGGACAATATTAGATGTATCGAGTTGAACCTGAAAAATTTCCTGCAAAATTAGCTATAGAATACGAATGAGAAATTACTTTTTCATCACGCATGCACGGCATATGCCATATTTCACATCTGTTTTCTGTGCGCATTGTGGCATATTGCACATGCCGTGCGAATAGCGTTAGTTCTACAATGATTGCACGCTGCTCCGTGTTTTAGAAGAAATAGCGCACGCTCCACCGTGTTTTAGTAAGAAAAATCACACGCTTCGCCGTCTTTTCACGGAACAAACGCAACTAACCTTCTACTAACTTCAACTTTATCATCTTCAAAATGCCAACAACAGTTTGTTTTGTGTCATGGATGCAAGAAGTAAGTATAAAAAAATGACGAATAATATTGATATGATTAACATGAATAGTCATATTGATTATATGTAATCATAATCAAATAAAAACGTATTAGATCTAAATATCATACTTAAATATGCTCACACCAGGTTTCAGGTTAGGTGCGTTTGTTTCGTGAAAACACGGCCAATTCTCCATAGGCACCTGAAATTATCTTCTTGATTGGGGTGTTTTTTTCGGGGGGCTCTGCCCCCTGAATCCCCCCACCCAGCCCCTCCCCCACGAACGATATTCCGCACTCGCTTCGCTCGTGCGGATAAAATACGAAGAATGCATATTCCTCACATTCGTGATGAAAAATAGTGTGTGCAACTCATGTGGTTTTTGAAATTCGCCCACATAAGTATGTTTTATAGGATCCCCAAAAAACCTCGTAAGTGAAAAATTGGGTAATGTTTAAATACATTTTTCAAACAATTCATTATCGTTTATAGCCATTTTATCTTAAAATAGAGTTGAAAAGTCGCGGTTTTATCTGCATTTTTCAACTGGTTCTCAACTTTTCAGTTAGAGCGAGGCAATAATCAATTTAATTCAACAGAAATAATTGCTTAAACCATTTAATATTCAAAATCATATTCTCTTAGAGAAATAGTAATGATAATAAATCTTTATTGAGTTCGTAACAAGAAGCATATGTACATGGCAGACAGAGTTAACATAAGAACCCAAAGGGCGAGTTACCTGCTGCTTTCAAACCTAACCCACTAATAATATAATAATAATAATCCTAGAATGTCGCAGTTTATTCTACAATTTTCCACTTTTGGTTCACTTTCAAATGATGGTAGGGTCATAATTAAATCCAGTTAAACAACATAATTATTTGAACAATTTGTTATTATTTGTATGATATTCTCTGTGAATAATGTTATAAAATTAGGGTTTTTCTGAAATTTTCAACTCTTGTTCTACTTTTCACTAAGAGTATGGCAATAGTGACTGAAATACAACAAAACTAATTTTTTGAACAAATTATTATTGTTTGTAACTATCTTGCCCTATAATAATGCTAGATAGTTGCGGTTTTTTCTGAAATTTGTTGACTTTGTCTACTTTTTACTTAGTGAGATCATAATGTAAGTTGACAAACATAATTGTTCATACAATTTATTATGGTTTATAACTATTTTCTCTCTTAGAGAAATGCTAGACAAATATTCTCTTTATTGTTTATTCATTATTTGTTTATAACGAAAATTCCGGAGCAAAGTTAGAAATTTAAAGAAAAACCCGCAAGTTTCTAGCAATGATCTGAGAGGAGATAGTATTCAACAATGATCAATTGTTCAAACAATCATGTTGGTTAACTTGCTTTATTTATCATCTCACTCTAGTGGTAGGGCTAGGCGGCTACGACTTCACCTACCAACAGATGGCGCCACCTTCGCTACCTACCGACACCAACAGATGGAGCCACCGACAAAGGGGGGGTTCTGTTCCATACTAAGTTACCGACAACAACAGATGGCGCCGCCGACTAAGGGAGGGTTGATTTCCGTGCTAAGTTACCTGCAGTCAGTCAAAAGTGAGGTTGGTAATGGTGATTTCTGCTAAGTTAATATTATAAGGTTCTGTTCTGTGCTAAGTTATCATTTATCGGTAAAACAGTTTCTTACCATCAGTCGGTGAAGCAGGTAAGTCGGTAACTTTTCACATTATAATTTCACCATAGGTCGGCAAGGTAGGGAGCTGCATTACAATCAGTCGGCAAAATAGGTGAATCGGTAACTTTTTATATTCTCATTTTACCATCGGTCGGTAAGGTAGGGATCTACATTACCATCAGTCGGTAAACCAGGAAGGTCGGTAATTTTTATGTTATCATTTCACCATAGGTCGGTAAGGTAGGGAGCTAAATTACCATCAATCGGTCAAACAGGGATGTCGGTAGCTTTTAATATTATCATTTCACCCTAGGTCGGTAAAACAGGGATCGTCGATAATGCACATCTCTATCCACAGATGGACCCTCAATTGCTATATCAGGAGCGTACCTTACTAATCGGTGTAAATAACTGATGCAGCAGCAGCAGCAGAGTCAAAGGATGGTCCTCCTGCTTCTTCACCCTACCTTTTGTTCGACGAGAAAGTAGAGGATATTATGAGAGAAATCGTTGGTGATGATTCAAATGAGGTGTGTTCTGACATTTTATCTAAGAGTAGTTACTACTTTTTGTTATAGAAAACTAATTATATATTGATAAAATTAATGTAAATAAATATAATCCTTTGCGGGCTAGCTCACTTATCCAATTAAGAAAAAGCAAGTATGTATAAATGTAGAAAATAAGACTGATATTCAATGTTTATATGGGCTGTTTTATCAGCATTATATCCAGTTGTACTGAATGCCCATCGTGTTTCTAATTATAATATGCATGAACATAGGTTAGACTTTACTGGTATAGACTTTCCTGTAACTTTAAAGAATATCCCAAAATTTGAGCGTCAAAATGATATATCTATTAATGTATATGGTCTTGTACGAAGAAATGTTGATTACACTGTTGTTCCCTTATATATTACATCACAAAAGAGGGAACAGCATGTCAATCTTGTACACATACAAGAAGATTACATTAATGAGAGCATTGGTGATAATGCGTTTGAAAGATATGATGAAGGCATCGATACTTTAAATTTCCACTATGTGTGGATCAAAGATCTATCTGCACTAGTTGTTAAACAACTATCTAAAAATAAACGTAAAAAGTATATTTGCGATCGATGCCTTCATTATTTTCCAAGCGCAGGAAAGTAGTGTGAACACAATGATAACTGTGAAAAGATGAATCATTGTAGAGTTACCGTTTGTCCTGTATGCCTTTGCGAGTGCCTGTTGCTCCTGTTAAAGAATCTCAGCAGAAGATAAATAACACTGAGATATTCCAAAAGCACCAGATACTCAGCATAGGCTATTACATTAAATGTAGTTATGATGACGCACTTTCTGACTATAAGACATGCCCAGAAGATGAAGCTGATCCTACCAAATGGTTTGCACACGAATTTCACTAATTGGCAGAAGATGCTGAAACAGTATTCATGTGCCCCATACCTATGGAGAACTTGACTACTGAGCAGAAGGCTTCCTTTAGGGAAGCTACTACCTGTCACATTTGTGAACAGAGTGTAGCACCCGGCCAAAAGAAAGTGCGTGACCATTCACATTTAACTGGCAAATACCGAGGGCCTGCTCATGAAGATTGTAATCTAAATTACAAAGATTCTCGAATCATACCCGTTGTCTTCCATGATTTGAGTGGGTATGATGCTCATTTCATTATTCGCGAACTAGCCACTGAGTTTGAAGGTCGAATTGATCTACTATCTCTAAATAAAGGGAGGTATATTAGCTTCACGAAAAATGTTAGAGAGAGTAAGATCGAATTCCGCTTTATTAATTCATTCCGCTTCATGGCTTCTTCGCTAGATAAATTAGCATCATACCTCGATGAATACAAAATATTAGGTAGAGTATTTCCTTATGAGTACTTTGACTCTAGGGAAAAGCTCAAAGACACGCAACTGCCATCTAAAGAAAAATTCTATAGCACATTAAATGACTCTACAATTTCCGATGAAGATTATGAGCAACGGATATGATCTGAATTTAATTGAAAAAATCTTGGCGATTATGTGTCTATGTACATGAAAACGGATGTGTTACTACTTGCACATATTTTTGAAATCTTCCGTGATCAGTGTCTGAAAGCATATAGCCTTGATCCAGCACATTGTTATACAACACACATGATTTGACATGGGATGCCATGTTAAAATATACTAGAGTAAAGCATGAACTCATTACTGACATTGACAAAGTCCTGTTTATTGAGTTAGGTATAAGGGGTGGAGTTAGTCAATGCTTCAACCGTTATGCCAAAGCAAATAATCCCTATATGGAAATTTACAATGACAATGATGAGACAGGTATATAGTATATTTTGACGCCAACAACCTCTATGGTTGGGCAATGGCACAATTACTTCCATTCAGTGGTTTCGGGTGGGTGTCAAATTTTGACAATAGCCTCAACTTTAATGTTCCCGATGATGCCCCTGTTGGCTATATGCTTGAAGTAGATTTGGATTACCCTGAAGAACTTCATGATACTCACAGTGATTTATCCTTTTGCCCTGAACACTCGAAACCACCGGGATCAAAGCAGGAGAAACTCCTAACTACCCTCCTGCCGAAACGAAAGCACGTCCATTACCGTCAATTGAAACAAGCATCAGCAAACGGTCTTCAGCTTGTTAAAATCCATCGCGTTCTTAAATACAATCAAGCTTAATGGTTAAAATCATACATAGCTTTTAGCACAGACAAAAGAGCTGCAGCTAAAAATGAGTTTGAGAAAAACCTGTTCAAACTCATGAAAAAGCTGTGTATGGTAAGACAATGGAGAATTGCGTAAACATGTAGATGTTAAACTCGTGACAAAGGGGGAGGGTAGGTATGGAGCAGAAGCCCTCTTATCTAGACCTACTTTCCACGGCCGAGCAATCTTTCATGAAGATCTAGTGGCTGTGGAACTTAGGAAGACTGAGGTTTTGATGAACAAACCCATCTATATTGGGCTTAGTGTGCTGGACATTTCGAAAACCTTGATCTATGACTTCCATTATGGTTATATGCTCGAAAAATACGGTAAAAAATGTAAACTGCTATACACAGGCACTGATAGCTTATTTCATGAAATTAAATGTCCCGATATTTACATGGATATGAAACAAGATATCAACAAGTTTGACACATCCGATTATCCTGTAAATAACGTTTATGGTATGCCTCAAGTCAACAAAAAAGTTCTAGGCCTCATGAAAGATGAGTGCAGTGGACAGGTCATTACTGAGTTTGTTGGCTTGAGGAGTAAGATGTACAGCATCCGCGTAAGTGGCCAAGATTTTGTAAAGAAAGCCAAGGGTATAAAATCAGGTGTTGTGCAAAAATCTATCAACTTTGATGACTACGTTGATTGCTTGAAAAATGCTGCGATTCAAACTAGAACGCAGTATATCATTAGATCACGTCTTCATCAAGTTGATACGGTTAAACAGTCAAAAGCGGCCTTAAGCCCCTTTGATGAAAAACGGTATCTTTTACCTGAAAGCACCGATACGCTAGCTTTGGCCATTATAAGATTAAGGATAATGATACCAATGTAAACAATTGACCCATAAATCGACGGACATATTGTAAATAGTTCATAAGTCGATTAAAAACATGAATAAATGAGAGATTTTTTATATACATTTCAAATGTTTTTATTTAATAAAACCTTACATCTGATTACATACATAAGTTTGTTAACATTAGTTTTAATGTTAGATTACACACAAAAAAACGACTTTTCTGTTCTACAAATGCGACACATATATTCCCATGTATTTTGACCCGCTGAGCACGAATCCGTGGTCCGTTTGACCCCAGCACATCTGGGTCAAGGGCATTTGAAGGTCAAATGGACAGAAAAGTATTTTGTGTGAAGATAACTACTATAATTTATGTTTTTTGGGTCGCTGAATCCGAATCTGGGGTCCATTTGAACTCAGCGAGTCGAAGTCAAGGTAATTTCAAGGTCAATTCCGTTCATTTCTCTGAAAACAAATTTCTGACTGCAGATTATGAAAGAACGGAAGATTTTACGTCCAGATATGTAGGTTTTTATATTTTTATGACGACCTCTAAGGTCATGTTAAGGTCATTTCATTTAAATGTATAGATGATTTATATGGGTAAATGGTAAATGGGCTACACTGGTCTAGACTACCATACTAATATGTTGTGAGGAACGCTAAGTCTGAATCCGAGGCCCATTTGACCCCAGGGCGCCAAGGTCAAGGTCCGATCAAGGTCATATCAAAGTTAGATCTGAAGAAAAATGTGTCACTGTTCCAAAATTTGACTTTTACATGTTTTAAGGGTAGCTGAATTCGAATCTGAATCTCCTTTAACCCAATGAATCAGGACTAAACGAGAGTTACGGTATGGCATTTTGGAATAGCGTTTATTCTTTCTTTCGCCTATAACGTTCTCTTTTATTGTCAAAGGATCTATGCAGTGGATTTCTATTTCTTTTCGAACTATCACCATCTTCATCGCCAGGTACTTGATCTCTCTTTAGCAGCCAGCAGTAGTCAGCCAACATATTCACGTCCCATTTTCCTTGCCATCGAAGTTCAGCGTCTTTTAGATCTTGATGGAAACGCTCCCCTTGCTCTTCGCTGTATTCGCCT
Source organism: Andricus quercusramuli (assembly GCA_932178445.1). NCBI lineage: Eukaryota > Metazoa > Arthropoda > Insecta > Hymenoptera > Cynipidae > Andricus > Andricus quercusramuli. Next base: position 7,104 of record CAKNXH010049620.1, read on the forward strand.
AAGTTCTCAGGGAAATAGCTAATATGAGAGTCCATGAAATAAAGTTTGAGATTCATCAAACATCCCAAGCGTCGATAGTTCCTCACCATATTTGCTACGATTGCTTTGTAGAGTCATTACTTCTGTAATTTCCTAAAAAGTTTTGAGCAACATCTCGAAAACTGAGCCAAGCAGCTTTTTCTACGCCTGTCATTGTCTTGATGAAATTTTCGTCGTAAAACATTTTACGGATCTGAGGTCCATCAAATACTCCTTCTTTCAATTTAGCATCACTTAATCGAGGAAATTCATTTGTCAAGTACTGAAAACATGTTCCTTCTCTATTCAAAACTTTGACGAATTGTTTCATAAGTCCAAGTTTAATGTACAGAGGCGGGAACAATACTGTTGATGGATCAATTAAAGGTTGTTGAAGTACATTATGATTTCCAGGTTCAAGTTGTTCTCTTATTGGCCAAACCTTCTTCTTGTAATGATTCGTGCGATCCCTGCTATCCCACAAACACAGAAAACAGGGATACTTTGTATATCCTGATTGTTGACCAAGGAGAATGGTTATGATTTTCAAATCACCACAAACTTGCCACTTATGTTTGTCATATTCAATTTTCTCCAATACATATTGGACGTTTTTGTAACTTTCTGTTAATTTTGTTGAATGCGCTATTGGTAGACTTGCGTACTCATTTCCATTGTTAAGCAGCACTGCCTTAAGACTTTGTTTTGACGAGTCTATAAACAATCTCCATTCTTCTGGAACGTAAACATCCTTTTTTAGTTCATTCATCAAACCGTTAACGTCTCTGCAATATACCAACATACCTTCTTCATCTTTATTGAAGTAATGACGGAACTTCTTTTCTCGACTCCGGTAGAAAGATGACTCCGTCCCCTGTTCTACCATTCCACGGCTCTTTAACTCAGCTGCCATATATTCAGAAGCATCTTTAGGAAGACCCATGCTCCTGATGAAATCGTTTAAACTATCTTGGTTGAATAGTCTTATAGGGGTAATTGTCAAATTGTAGGCAAATTTCAGCACCTACAGTGGCAATCATATTATTATGAGGAATTAAATATTTCATAACGGAAATTGATCTTATCACATGTAACTATTTTAAATCCAAAAGGGGCAGTTATGAAAATGAGAAATAATAATGAATCCATGGGCACGCGCATATAATCAGTCGTACGCTGATCTATTGTGCCGTACGGTAATGATGCGAGTGAATATGTTAAAGTTTAACCTTTTTTATTGTTTATAAAAAAATAACAAATTTTAATTATTAAAAGTCACCTACTTATGAAACAAAACACCACCAAGCAAGTAACGGAATTGTTTTCATAAATTTTTTTCACTCCGAAAATGGTTTTTAACGCACGTACGGTAATGACGTTTTTGTTGTCAAGATGTACTTTTCAGTTTTAATATCGGATTCACAGAAAAGAGAGTTATTATTTTAAGCTCAATTTTATAAAAACTTGTATTAAACAATACGCCTAATATTCTTGTATTTATTACTCAACTGTGACTACAGTATTTTACTAGAAAAACAGACGTACGGTAATTACTTCTGAAATGGAAAAAATTGAGGGACAGACATCAAGGCTTTTAAAATATTATTTATTTGAATTAAAAAAATGTGCATACATTAAATTTATGTTCATGTGAAGCTTACAAAATTTAATACGTTAAGCGTTTTTCAGGTTACTGTCTAAAAAAACGGAGAAAATCAGCTTATCCTTGTGCAAAGTGAGGTTGGGACGCCGTACGGTAATGACGTTTCGGGTGTTCTTATATTAAATTAAAGTAAATAGGAACAGAAATGTAAAAAAGGAACTGCCCATTCTGTAGAGGATGATAATATGAGTTTATTAAAATTAAAAAAAAATTGGAACGAGCTTCTAAGTCAATGTTATATTATTGGGACTTCAAGTTTGCCTTCAATTTGACAATTACCCATAGATTCATTTTTTTGCTTTCTCCGCAATTTTGGCACATATTCTTCATTTTCATGGTCTTCGTATGAGCAGTCATCAGATTCGTCTTCACCGTCTAACATAACCTCTCTGTCTGTCTCTTTATTTGTCGAAGCTTCATTTATCATTGAGCTCGTATCCATATTTTCGATAGCAGACTCTTGATTAGACTTTGCAGTTATGACAGAAGACACTATTGCGTAAGATATTCTTGGTTTGTTTTTAACGTTGAATCCTTTAACTTTTGTGTTGCAAAAATAAGAGTCTTTTTCTGATTGAGGTATTGACCATATTACCGGTGAGGAGTATTTCAACATTTTATTGTTTTTCACTTTATTCCAACGTAAAAGCATAGTGTAACAAGCACTGCAAATGCTATCTGGAGCAAATGTTTCGTTTTGAAGGGAAATTTCTCTTTTATAACATTGACGATATATGTTTCTACATTGCTCATTCATTGACCTACGGCAAGTGATGACTTCATACTTTCCACAAACGTAGCAAAAACATTTTTATCGCTGTTGCAGCCATGGCTGGTAAAAACATGATTACTTGTTGTAGCTTTATATTCTTTATCAGTTGAATCGCCAACCAATAAAGGGTGGCGGTAGCTGGATGACGACGATTGCGGGCCCGTTTCCTCACCCTGACCAATCGCCGATACTGGGCGTCCAATACCCTGCATCGTACTTTCTCTCGTGCCAGCCATGACGGCACAATGCCTTCACCACAGGGCTTAGCCGAAAAATGAAAAGCAAGGAAAAAATCCGTTTTCTGCCGTCACCACGTGGAGCACAGAAAAAACTTCGGGTAAATGGTGTTGCAGGTAACTTCGTACAGAAACTGTCTTTTGTTCTCATAAAAGTTGTCACCACCGTCTTTAAAATTTGAAGCCACTAGCTTTGCTCGCTCAAGTGAAGTTAGCTGGTCGTTGGTGTAACAGGCAAATCGGATAAGGGCGGCTTCATAAAAGCTTACTTGCCGAATCGTTAGAGCTGTCAAAAGTTCCTCACAAGCGTGGGTAAAAGCAGAAAAATATCGAGACGCCAGGGAAAGTTTACCCACATGTAGAAGTCAAATTTTGGATCGGTAACACATTTTTCTTTTGATCTAACTTTGATATGACCTTGATATTACCTTCACCTAGGCACTGCGGGGTCAAGCGGGCCTCGGATTCAGACTCAGCGACCCCCACAATATATTAGTATGGTGGTCTAGTCCCATGTAGCCCATTTACCATTTACCCATATGAATCATCTATATATTTAAATAAAATGACCTTAACAGTTCGTCACAAAAAAATAATAACATACATGTCTGGACGTAGAATCGTCCGTTCTTTCAGAATCCGCAGTCAGAAATTTGTTTTCAGTGGAATGAACGAAATTGACCTTGAAATGGCCTTGACCTTGACTCGCTGAGTCCAAATGAACCCCGGATTCGGATTCAGCGACCCATAAAACATAAATTATGGTAGTTATCTTCATCCAAATGACTTTTCTATCCGCTTGACCTTCAAATGCCCTTGACCCAGATGTGCTGGGGTCAAACGGACCTCGGATTCGTGCTCAGTGAAGGTGCTGTATTGGAATGTAGCAGGGGTAAAGAAGAAGGACGAGGAGTTCTGGCGTTATATCCAGGAATTCGACGTTGTGGGACGGGTAGAGACATGGGTAGAAAGAAAGGAATGGGATAGGATAGAGCCAAAGCTGCCAAGGGGGTATAGGTGGAGACTTCAGGAGGCGGTCAGAGTGAAGAAGAAAGGAAGGGCCAGTGGGGGAATTATAACCAGGGTTAGAGATGGATTAGAGGAAAAAGTTCATGGAGAGGAAGAGGGGGAGGGAGTGCAAATGAGGGAAATAAAAATAGGAGGCATAACCTGTAAGTTTGTTACAGTGTACAATAAGGAGGGGATGCAAAGAATTAAAGAAAGGGTGGGAGACCTGCTGGGCGAAAGAGAGGAGAGTATGGTGATAGTGGGTGGGGATTCTAATGCGAGGATGGGGAGCGAAGGGGGACTTTACACGGAAAGGGAGAGCTTCGAAAGGAAATCGAAGGATATGATAATAAATAAGGAGGGGGAGATTCTAAGGGACTGGATGGAGGATAGAGGCTGGGTGGTGGCGATTGGTATGGCAACGGGGGACGAAGAAGGAGAATACACATACGTAAGTAAGGTGGGGATATCGGTGATAGATTATAGATTATAGATTATGATAAGAGGTGAGGGTGGCGGAAGACAAGGCGGGGAAGAAGTCTCGATAGGGGAGAGGGTGACCTGGATGAGGGATGCGGTGGAGAAGTATCAAGAGGAGCTAGGATAGGTACGCTTTGGAGGACAGTCGGTGGAAGAGATATGGGAGGATCTGAAAGAGAAGGTGAAAGGGAGTGTGCAAAAGAAGGTATTTAGAAAGAAGAAGAAAGGAATGGTGAAGCCGTGGTGGGATAGGGAATGTAAAAATATGAAAAGGAAGGTGAAGAGGAAGTACAAGAAGTGGAAAGAGGGTAATGCGACGAGGGAGGAGTACGTAGAAATGAGGAAGGGGTTTAGAGTGATGTGTAAGAAGAAAGAACAGGAAAAGGAGAAAGGGCTGGAAGAGGGGTTAGCAAATGTTCAGACAGAGGGGGACGTCTGGAAGATAATAAATAGGTTTAGGAAGCGGAGGGTGGGGGGGCGGCGAGAAGATAGGAAGTGAGGAATGGAGGGAATTTTTCAAAGAATCTTTCCAGGGCTCAGATTCAAGGAAGAGGGACGGGGGAAGTAGAAGAACGGGGGAGGCAGAGATGAAGGAGTTGAATGACGAAGAGATAGAGCAGCAGATGAGGAGGTTGAAAAGGCCAAAAGGAGCAGGGTTGGATGGGGTGGAGAACGAAGCATGGCTGTTTAGTACACAAGAGGTTAGATAGTGGCTGAAGGAGGTAGTGAAGAAAGTATGGAGGGGCGATGGATTCCCGGGAGGGTATATGCCATGGTGGTGGCAGAGAGACTGCGGAAGGATGTCGAGGGGAAAGGAATATTGCCAGAGACTCAGGCGGGATTTAGGGCGGGTAGGAGTACTATCGACCATATCTACGTTCTGCAGCACGTGGTGGATAGAGAATTAGCGAAGAAGGGGAAGAGAGTGTACGCGTTTTTTGTGTATCTCAAAGGCGCGTTTCCGTCGGTGGATAGGGGGAGGTTGTGGGAGGCGATGGAGGATAGGGGAGTAGAAAAAGGCCTAATTGAGAGGGCAAGGAAGATATATGAAGAGAACAAAGATAAGGTAAGAGGGGGGAGGGGATTTCAGAGGGATTCTGGATGGATAAGGGGTGAAGGCAGGGGTGTCCTCTGAGCCCAACGCTGTTTGCGATTTTAATTGCGGACATGGAAAGTAAGCTGGAGGTTGGGGTGGTAGGAGGAGTCAGGATAGGAGGGGTTAGAATTTGATCACTAGCATATGCAGATGACATAGTGGTTAGAGTTGAATGCGGAAAAGTCCAAGGTTATGGTGTTCAGAAAAGGAGGGGGAAGGGATAAGGAAGGAGAGTGGAAGTGGAAGGGAAAGGAGGTGCAGGAGGTGAAGGAGTTTGTGTACTTGGACTTCGTGTTTCGGAGGAATGGGGGAGTGGATGGTCACATAAAAGAGAAAGTGAGGAGAGCAAATGTGGTGATGAGGCAGGTGTGGGGGTTGGGAAAGAAGCTATTCGCAGATGATTTTGGGCGGAGAATGAAGCTGTTTGATTCTCTAGTGATGAGTGTGCTATTTTATGGAGTGGTGGTGTGAGGGTGCAAGGAAAGTGAAGAGGTAAATAGAACACAGGAGAGGTATGTAAAGTGGACCCTGGGGTTGGCAAGGAACACGCCTAAGTATATGGTCAGGAGGGAGACGGGAAGAACGAGTGTAGGGATTCTAGCAGGGAGCAGGGCGTGTAAATATGAGGAGAAATTTTTGGAAGAGGGGGGAAGTAGGCTGGTTAGGGAGTGTTGGTGGGAGAAGGAGAACAGGAGAGGGGGTGGGAAGGTTGAGGCTGAGAGGGAAAGGTATTTTAGAATGAATGGACTGCAGATGGATGAAGTGAGAAGGATGCACGATGAAGGAAGGAAGGTTTATGACTTGGTTAAGCAAAATGGCATGGAGAGAGAGAAGACAGAGGGGGAAGAGAGAATAAGAGAGTCAAGGTTTAACGGGAACTATGTGTGGATCATGCCAAGGACAAGAGCGCAATATTAATGTGAGAAAGGAGAGAAAGGAATTCAGGAGCTTATAGCGAGGATGAGGTGTGGGTGAACGAAGGGTTTCAATAGGTTCTGGCTCTCACTGGAGAAGAGGATGTGTGAACTGTGTGGAAAGGGGGATGCAAGAGTGGAGCACTGGCTGGAGGAGTGCGTGGAGGTGGAAAAATGTGAGATAAGCATGGAGGTATTGTTGCATGAAATGGGGGGAAAAAGGCAGTAGCATGGGTGAAGGGAGTGTTGGGTAATATGGAAATGAAGAGAAGGAAGGAGGAAGAGGAATGAAGACGGAAAGATTGTAAATAGGAGAGAAAGTAGATATAAGTAACATGTAAATATTGTAAATACTAGATAAGTAGTAGGTATTAGAGCGAAAACAGAGGTTGGCAAGCGAGGCAATGCGAAAAAGTAGGGACATGCGTGCGAGGCGAGGCGAAGCGAGGAAGGCAAGGCGATAAAAGCGTGCGACTTAGAGATAAGGAATGGATGGATGCTAGTCTTTAAGGGTTAGTTTTAAGAAAATTCTGTAAAAATGAAAGTGTAAGCAAGTGAATTTTTTAAGGCCAGCAGGCTGAAAAATAAACGTTTATCTATCACTAGTTAACATTAGTTTTAAAGCTGAGCTAAATGTTACTTTCACGTTGGCTTAACTTTATTTCAACGTTAGCTTAACGTTACTTTAACATTAGTTTAATATTACTTTAAAGTTAGCTTAACATTAGATTAACGTTACTTTAACGATAGCTCAACGTTACTTTAACGTTAGCCTAACGTTACTTTGACGTTAGCTTAACGTTACTTTAACGATAACTTAGCGTTACTTTAACGTTAGCTTAACGTAACTTTAACGTTAGCTTAACGTTACTTCAACGTTAGCTAACGTTACTTTAATGTTAGCTTAACGTTACTTTAACGTTAGCTTAGCGTTACTTTAACGTTAGCTTAACGTTACTTTAACATTACATTAACGTTAGCTTAACGTTAGTTTAACTTATTACATGTCTGTTTTATCTATCCAGCTGTTGTGTGAACTGACGAACGCAAGCCATTTGACTTAGATTTTTTTGCCACGTCTCTTACTGACTTTCTCCACAAGGTAAATGTCTGGATACTTGACTTTTAGAAGTTCCTCTTGATAAAAGCCTTCAGCGACAGGTTGATCTCGATAGTCCTTCAGTTTATAGGTTACTGGTTTAGTTGCCATAATCCTATCCACAGTAAATATTTCAGTTCTCCAGTTGGGTGTATATCCTCTCTCAAAAATGTTCTTATACTTGCTGATTCGAACTTTGTCATCAACCTTGAATTTTTTACGTTTCGGAACAATTTTTCTTTGTTTATGGAAGCATTGCATCAATTCTTCCTCATCATCGGTGGGTACATCTTTTGGTTTCATACCCATTGTTCGATGTTTCGTATGCTTATACTTGGATATGAGATTAGGTAAGATATCTAGCCATTTGTAGTTACCTTGCAAGCTGAATTGTGGCCACATCTTATTCTAGAGTGTACGATTAAATCATTCAATAATAGACGCTTTTAAATTACTGGAAGTTGAGTACAGTTTAATGCTTTACTTTTGCATTAAAGCTTTAAATTCCGAGTTGTAAAACTCTTTGCCTTGATCTGGGTGCAATCTTTTTGGAGCTTGTCCCTGTACAAGTATGGATTTCATGGCTTCAGTAACATCATGTCCACTTTTGGTTTTCACAGGAACTGCCCAGGCATACTTTGAAAATATATCGATAACAGTAAGCAGGTATTTAAAACTCTTATTCTCTTGAGAATATGGTAACATTTCAACCAAGTCAGCCTGCCATGTCTCATCTATACCACGCATTATCACAGAACGACGTGAATACTTTTTTTAGCAGGTTTATGTAGCTCTGCGACTACTATCTCCTTCTTTGCGTACATTTTCTAATGCGTTCAGTCGAGCGTCTAGTTGAACAATGAGTTCAGCGTTGCGTAACGATAACTCTTGTTGGGTATTATTCTGTAAATTCTTTGATTTCTCATTTAATGATTCTTCAAGAATTTTCACTATAATATTATTGTCATCAATTTCATTACGCATAGATGAAGTAACCTGGTAAAGCGTTCGTATCTCGCTTTGAACAATACGCTGTAAAAGTATCAAATTAACAGCATCAAGCTGTTCTTCAGCGTCTTGAACGTTACAGAGTCTTTTCTTATCGATATCGTAATTACCGTTAGAGGAAAGTTTGAAACCAATACCAGGAGGTCCCCGATTTGCGGACGCAGCTTGATTCAGAGGATGTCCAAACATGTCGATACTCATTTTAATACTGACGCTTTAGTGAGCTTCAGTCTCCTAATATATGATTTGAACTTCTCTCAATTCCTCGATGATTGAAATAATTTCATTATTATGACTTGGATTTCCTGCTGCTTGAGATGCTATAAGTATTCGAAGGCGGTCAGCTAGTTCGTTAGGATCATCCCAATAAATTTAGTCTGGCCTTGAATCTTTTTTTGCTATTAAAAATTGAGGTATTGAACTCTTTGATCCTTTATTTTTCTTTGATGATTCTCCACTTGTTGATGATCGCTTATGTGGAAAAAGTTTCGCTATAATATTCTTATACTTTAGAGTATTATTGGAATGAATGAGCTTTGAAAAACTATAATTCTTCCTATGTGCATTTGTAGCAATAAGAATTTCTTTAGAGTTATTATGATCATCCTGGCTTATATAGGTTTCATCAGGTTTTGGTTTAAATAACAGTTCAAACAACCCAGTACTTTTCCCATACAATTTTTCACCAATCTTGATATATTGTCGATCAAAGCTGATTGGTGTATCACCAATTATAAACGTTCCATCATTGGCTTTTCGTACACCGTAAACCATATCCAAATATTATTTTCTATTTTTATTTAACAGTCCAATAAATTTATTTGTCAACTTGTCATAATTTTCAGTAGGTTCATCATTTTCTTAAACCATAGTTGCATCATATGCTTGATCATCGTCAGCAGTCATGAAGGAAATATTATCATTTTCTGTTTCATCTTCATCTTCATCTTTTCCAATCTTATTATTCATATATTTATGTTTCACTTTTGGTATATCAGACGTATTTAATAACTTTTGTAATGGTGTAACTATAGGTTTAAAAGTTTCACTAAGAATAATATCTGTAGCTTCTTTGCCTAACTTTAGCATGCGGTGTTTCCGTCGAATAGCATAGCTTGCTTTTGATATTTGACGAAGCACATCATGCTCATTATAAAATATGTTCATACGAGGGGTGTTCAAAAAGTAAGTTTCCATAGTCTGCCGTTTCGCCCAAGTGCCATCTAGCGAGCTGGGTCCGAACATAGTTTTAGTTTAGGATATACCGATAAGAGCGGAACCGGTCTTAGCTGCCGAAAAATTTTTTTTCATCAGTACCGGCTCGGAAACCATGGAGCTACCTGTGAAAAACGTGTCCACTTGTGAGTTGCGTGCAATTATTCGCTTTTTAACTGCAAAACGGCTTAATGGCAACGAAATTCACACTGAATTAGTGCATATGTATGGTGACAAATGCATGAGTGTGCAAATGGCTCGTCGGTGGCATACATATTTTCTCGAGGGACGCGGAGAAGTTCATGATGAGCAGCGTGCAGGCAGGCCAAAAACTGCCATCACAGATGACGCAGTCGCAGCAGTCGAAAAAATGATTTTGGCGGATAGGCGCTTTACAATTGACAGAATTTTGGACTCAATGCCTCCTGAAATCGATATTTGTCAAACTTCAATCCACACAATCATAACAGATCACCTTGGTTACCGTAAAGTTTGTGCGAGGTGGGTGAAGTGGAAGACTTTGTTAAATTATTCTTTAAAAACAGGGCACGGATTTTTATAAACAAGGTTTGTCAAAGCTTGAGAACAGATATAAAAAATGTATTCAAGTCCAAGGGGGCTATGTAGAAAAATATTTTATAAGTCAAACAATAAATACATATGTTACTTTAACCTAAAAATTGTGCTTATAGAATAATAAAACAGTCAAATCCTTTTCTATATCTACCCTCATTTAAATTACTATCTTTACCGATAACTAAAAATCCATACTTATCTGTATTTCAACATGCTAATCATAATTCTTGGAACTTCGCGTAAATCATATCAGTATTTACATGAACATCATACACGTGTTTAAGATTTGTATCATCTTGCCAAAAAAGAAGTAATAAATTAACGTTATCTCGGACTAGATGTTTAGGAACGCAAGCATACGTCTGAGATAAGTAGAAACAGTCAACATTGACGTGTCTACCCATGCAGAAAAAGGCTCTGACATTATGCTGCTTCTCACAAGCGATGTCATCAAAGATAAAGATAGAGTTTGGTTTACCTTTACTAGGTGAAATGACTTGTTCGTGCTCACTGTATGGAAAGTACTCAACGCCATCTACATCATCGATTACTTTTTCCAAGAATTGATACTTGGGTTGTTGCAAAGATTTTGAGTAAAGATAAATATTATCAAATCTGAGAACATTAGGATGTAGAATTAAAGAAAGCAGTGCATTCGTTTCACCACAATTTGATGATCCAAAAAAAACGGCACGAATGCTGCCTGATAGTAGATTACCATGATGCTTCACCTTCTTCTGCCCAGGCTCCACGAGGGTGTCAATATTTGCGACTGGAAGTTTGACAGGTTGTGTCTTGAATCTCATTTTAACCTTGACTAACGAGAAAGTGATAAGTACAGCGCTTATGTAGCTTTTGGGTGAGTTGACAGTTAACCTTCATACAGCTAACATCAGTTGGACCGTCTCTCCAGCCTGTTCAGTCTATACTAATATCACGAAGTAGTATAAGGAGATCCATCTCTATGGGCCATTACGGAAAATTGTACCCCCCATTTTTCCGTGCCCACATCCTATAGCAAAACCAGATTAAGTATTGTGGCGCCTCTTGCGGAAACCCATTATAACATAGGTTTTGGAGACAGTTTTGAAAATGGTTTTCATTGGCAGGTTATTCGCCAGTTTTGACAGCCGGTAGCAGACGACGAAAGGAGGCAGACATTGTAAAACACAATAGTTTCAAATTTTCTCACGAGAGGCGCTACAATAGTTTATCTGGTATGCTATAGGAAGTGGGCACGGAAAAATGGGAAGTATCCTTATATTAGAGTTGGATCTCCTTATACTACTTCGTGACTAATATGAAGTTGCTCGTTGAGAATACACTATCTGTTCCCCTCGGTACGTGAGATAGCTATAAATACAGCGCTTACACAGACTTCTAGTCAGTCACAAACTGACCTTCATAGAGTGAGGAATGCTTGTACACAGCAAGAAACGTCGAGGTCGAGGCTTAACTAATACTATTGTTAACAAATTACCCTTCGAATTACATTTCCCAGGATACCAGTACTGTGGACCTGGTACTAAGTTAGCTAAACGTTTAGAACGATGTGATCCAGGTATAAACCCACTGTACGCTGCTTGTAAGGAGCACGATATTGCTTATTCGAAGAATCGAGAGAATATTGAAGCGAGAAACGTTGCAGATAGGATACTAGCTGACAAAGCGTGGCAACGCTTTGTTTCTCGAAACTCTAATATTGGTGAAAAAGCAGCTGCACTAGCTATAACCAACATCATGAAAGTTAAATCAAAACTCGGTATGGGGTTAAGGAAGAATAAGAGCAAGAGTAAAAAGGTTTCCAAGAAACGAATAGCTTTGACAAAGATTGTGGATGCTGGTAAACATTCCGTGTCTCCTATTAATGATGCTCAAGTTGTCATTAAAACTGCTGTGGAGGCTGCTCGAAAAGCTATTAAAAGAGCTGGTGGTAGAAGGCAAGTGAGAGCACCTTGTATTCTACCTATACCATCAAAAGTTGGTGGTGTTTTACCACTGACTCCGATATTCGCAGGACTCAGTGCACTTGGAGCTCTTGCTGGTGGAGCAGCTGGTGTTGCAAAAGCTGTAAACGATTCCAATGCAGCTAAACAACAACTTCAAGATACTGCGCGTCATAATAAGACGATGGAGGAAATAGCTCTTGGAAAAGGGCTACACTTGAAACCCTTTAGACAACAACTGGGTCTTCATATCAAACCATATCCTCAAGGCCGTGGACCTAAAGCTCAAAAACGTGCATCTAAAAAACGTTTATTCAAGAAAAAAAACTTAAAGTGAAGCTACCACATCGTGCATTAACTGATTTTGATCTATTCAATTATGCTAAGACTCTAAAGATTCCATATTTTCGAGGAGTCTTTATGCGAAATGAATTACCTGCTAGAGGACCTCGGCGAAAGGTGTCGGTCATAGTTAACCTTGACGATAAAGATGGTCCAGGTACACATTGGGTAGCATTCAAAAAGATTGCTTATGAAACATTATACTCTGACAGTTTTGGTAACCTTAAGCCACCCTCTGAACTTGTCAATTATCTAGGTGTTGGTAGCTTTATAAAATATAATCATGATAGGTATCAAGACTATAATACATTTGAGTGTGGCCATTTATGTCTTAAATTCCTATGCGAACAGCTTAATGTAAAGAGCAAATATAGTCTATATAAGTGTAAGTAATTGCTTGCAGGCAATCAGTATAGAGAAAGACGCCATCATGGATGAATTGTTCACTCTGACTATTCCAAGCAACTTATCTGTGCTTGAGGCCGAATACTTTCCACCAATAGAACTCTCGCCAAATAAAAATTATGCTCTTGGTCCAGTTGAGAAATATATACAGAGATCTCTGACGAATAGAAACTTTTTTGTTGTAGCAGTGTCAGCAAATGGCGATGAGATTGACGAATATGTACAGAAGAATTTAGAAAATAATAATAATAATAATAATGCTATAGTAAATATTAGACAAAACAACAATACGTTGCGTAGTGAAATCAAGAGCAACCGTAAAGTTAATTTTAAACCAAAAGATTCCATTGGTCAGCTGCTGGGTTTCACATCACGTGTTCTCGAAGCTAATAAGATCCATATATCAGATTTACCAGTAGCTATTCTCAAGGTGAATGCTCTCAGGATTGAGTGCAGCATTACAACGGGAGCATATATTAACCAGTTAACTGGTAATGACGCATATATGCGCAGAAATCATCCAGGCCAAAACTGGTAATGACGCATATATGCGCACTTTGAATAACTGCCACAAAATTCAATGGATTTTGATAAAAATTGGTGTGCTTTAGGTTTATTGGTCGCTGATGACGAATCCAAGGTCAAGATTGAGAAATTCAAGATGGCGGACCCAATATGGCGGAGCAAATATGGTAAACTAAAATACAAAAGTCACGTGATTTGAATGAAAGTCAGTACTTAGTAGTTTTTTGGTCGCTGATGACGAATCCGGGGTCAAAATTGAAAAATTTGAATCAGCTGATAATATATTAAGAAATTCATCAGCGACTTAAACAACTCTTCAGTACTGCCTTTCATTCAAGTAACCTGATTTTTGCATTCGAGACCACCATTTTGAATTTTTCAATTTTGACACCGGATTCGTCATCAGCGACCTAAAAAACTCTAAGGGAATGAAGTTTCATGATTAACACGGAATTATTTGCTTCTACCAGTTTTGGCACATAACTTCGATTTCGAGCCTACCAGTTAACTGGTTAATGAACAAAAAGTTCACACGATTCATGATTTCTTCCCAACCGTTCCACCAGGATATACGATCGTTTAAGTGCCATCACACGTCATTTATTTTCCGATCATCGTAAAGACAATACATCATATTCAGCTCCGCATAGTTGATCAAGACGGAGAATTGGTGAATTTTCGAGGAGAGACTATAACTATCAGATTACACTTAAAGTCAACGTGATGGGTATCGTTTATAATCGTAAAGTGGGTGCAAGTTATATAAGCAAGCCACCATGCAAGAAAACAGTCAGTCTTCAATCAGCTCGCAAGAGATTAAATCTCAGAACGTGCGCTTCCTCAAGCATCTAGGTTTCAGACTTGTTCAAGAAGGAAAAAGAAGAAGAAAAAGCGACCATTAATTCATATATTATTTATTCGTCGCTATTACACAAATGGAAGAAATACTGAATGTTCAAGCTCCAGTGAATTATGATGAATCTATAGCACACTATGAGGTTCATGCTCATCAACCTTATGCTTCATCATTATATAATAACAGTGATGATATACGAGTTGCAGTGCAACATCAAGATTTATGCATTCTTCAAAGTAAAACATACATGGAAGACTAGTTAAGGCTGATGGAAATGCAGCTGTGGCAGCAACACATCTAATTGGTAACGCCATCTGCTTCTTATTTGATGAAATTCGGTATGAGTTGAATGGTATTGAGATTGACCGATGTAAAAATGTTGGACATACGAGCACCATGAAGAGTTACATTTCCTTGACGCCTAAACAGCTTAATTATGCTGAGAATGCAGGCTGGCTTGATATAGATCTGGATGCTCGAATAACAAATGAAGCTGGATACTTTGATGTAAGTATCCCACTCTGCATGATCTTCGGATTCGCTGAAGATTATCAAAAGATTATTGTAAATGCCAAACATGAACTAATCTTAACAAGATCACGCACAGACAATAATGATATTATTCAACGAGCGCAAGGAGAACCTGAAGATTTTAAGATTTTACTACATAAAGTTGAATGGATGGTTCCCTATGTTCTATCTGAAAATAGTCAGAAAATACAGTTACTAAAGTATATTGAAAAGGATCCACCAATATCAATGAGTTTTCGATCCTGGGAGATGTTTGAATATCCTCTAATCCCCGCCGCTCAAAACCATGTGTGGCAGGTAAAGACTTCCACACAAATAGAGAAACCAAGACATATCATACTAGGATTTCAAACTGGTAGAAAAGATCAACGAGGAAGTCATATCAACTTTTTCGACCACTGTAATATTACAAATGTAAAAGTTTTTCTAAATTCTCAGTACTATCCTTATGGTAATTTAAATTTAAACCTTGATCAAAATCAGTTTGCATTATTTTATGAGATGTATGCTAATTTTCAAACTTCATACTATGAAAAAGAGCATGAACCTTTGCTAAAGAAGCGTTTCTTCAAGGATAATGCACCACTTATTGTAATAGACTGCTCTAAACAAAATGAGTTTTTGAAACAAAGTTCAGTGGATGTACGGTTAGAATTTGAATCGACTAATAATTTTTCCGCCAATACAGCAGCTTATTGTCTAATCATACATGATCGAATAGTTAAATATAAGCCCATTAGTGGCACTGTTCAGAAAATAATTTGAAGTGGTGGGGGTAATATTGAGTGGTGGGAGTTGCATTAGGGTATAAAAGATCTGAATTTGGCTGAAAAAATCAGTCTCAGTTGAGATGGACTTTGTTGTAGACGTTCAAGGCTTCAAAAGGCCTTAAAACGACTTTATCTTCGAAGAACTGGCCATCCTCACTCTGCAGGAAGATGCCCTCCCCCTGGTCTTCCTCTTCGAACCACCCTGCAGCTGGAGTTCACTGCCTGGAAGATATAAAAGCACTACTACATGGTTAACACACAATTTCCATTGAATCAACTGGACTGGCGGTGACGTACCCTATGAAGAAGTTAGACCTTGACTTCAAGAAACATTGATGACTGCATGCACAATCTACGTTAAAGGTCTTGAGAAGAAAAAGTGGTTAGAAAAATATGTAAACAACAATGTTGAAAATCTTCAAGACTTGAATTGTTCTTCGTTGAAGAAAATGACACTTGAATCATCATTACCTTCAGGTACACATCATACATAGGTTAGGTTAGGTTTAATACGGGCGGGAAATCCATTAGAGAACTACCCTGGCGCTCAGGCAATAAAGCCTATTGTGCCACAACCTTACTTCTTCACTCTCAGCAGTCGACCCCAGACCTCTTGACGAAGCCTAGTATGTCGACCACCGATCGCGTTTCGATTTCCCCTGTTTCCATAAAATGGACAGTGAAGGTCTGTTGCCTGAGCCTAGCTAATGCCGGGAGTATTGCTGAAGGCACCCTCTATATCCAAGAAAGCGCCCACAGCGTACCCCTTTTGTTCCAACTGCTGCTCCAATTTTGCTACAACAGCATGAAGCGCAGTTTCTACTGAGCAGCCTGCTTGGAAAGCATACTGCCCTCTATGCAGCGGGGAGGCCAAAATCACCCCATCCCTAATGTATCGCTCGACCAGCCTCTCTAGCGTCTTCAGAATGAAGGACGTTAGGCTGATTGGTCGGAAATCTTTGGCAGCAGTGTAACCTTCCCTCACAGGTTTGGGTATGAAGGCCACTCTGCCATCCTTCCATGCCGACGGCACGTGTTTAAGGGCTATACTTGCCCTAAATAATTTCGTCAGGGGAGGGACGACCAAATCCATGCCTTTTTGTAAAACCGCTGGATGAATGCCATCCGCCGCTGGTAATTTAAAGGGGCAAAAGGACCCTACGGCCCATTCCACCTTTTTGTAATCAGCGACCTTAGCGGCGAAACTCCAGTCAGCCCTCTCTACCCCCTGGCCCCGGTCTTCCTCTTCTTGGTCGGTTCCGATTCGCTGAAAACCCGGGAAGTGAACCTCCATCAGGTGATTCAGCGTTGCTTCTTCATGCTCGGCAAACTCACCATTATCGAGCCTTATGAGCCCGAGGCGAGCTTCCGGATTTTTCGCTAGGATCTTGTGGAGCTTCGCCGTTTCCGGAATATTTTTCGACTCCTCGCAGAAGCCCCTCCAATCTTCCTGCTTATATTTCCTTATATTTTCATTGTATTCGCACTGGGCCCTTTTATATATGTCTCAGTCCGAAGGCAATTCAGTTCTATTCTCTCTATTGCACAACATTCTTGTCCTTCTACGGAGTCTCTCCAGGAGGGTGTTCCACCATTCTGCTCCCTTCCTAGACTTGATAGTGCTTGCAGGGCAATTGTTCTCATATGATGTTGTCAGAGCCCTTCGCAGAAAATCCGCGGCGTGCTCCAACTCATCAATGGTACCACAGCTTGTGGGGAATTCCGCAAGCCTCCCTTCGAGTTCCTCTTTATATAAGTCCCAAAGTGTATTTCTGGGGTTTCTGATATTGGGAACCACCGGTTTTCCTAGGGCCAATCGGAACACTATGTGTTTGTGATCCGGAAAAGACTCCTCATCGGAGACTCTCATATCCACTAACCTGCTCCTCAGTGCACCTGAACATAGAGTCAAATCGAGAACCTCACTCCTGTTTTTAGTTTGGAATGTGGGAGTATCACCCCGATTCAGAATCTCCAGCTCTGTGCCTGCTATATATTCAATTAAATCTCTCCCTCTGTCATTGATGTTTGTGCTTCCCCACACCGTGTGGTGTGACTTAGCATCACAGCCCAACAGAAGAGGAATCTTATTCTCCTGAAAATATCGAATTAGAGCCTCCACCTCTCTGGGAGGCGGAGGTCCCTCGGCATCACCAGGGAAATAAGCCGAGGCAATAAATACCTCTAGTCTTCCTCCGCTACTGCCCCTGAGTCTCAACTTGATAACGGTGAGACCTCTGGAGCAGAATTTAGACACCAAGATCGCATCCATACCCTTGACGGCTACGCATGCCCTTGGCGTTTTTTCGTGTGGCCCCTTTTTATATGGAGCTACATCCTGACAAGCCACAAATCCTTTCCATGTATAACCACGGTTCTTGGATTAGGGTAAGCCCTGTCTGCACCACAGACATGCGTCTGGCTAGAGCCGCCGAGGCGCCTTTGCTGTGGCGCAAATTAATCTGCGTAATGGAGATTCCCGTCTCAGCCATTAAGAGGCTATTTCGGGGCATCTCCGGATGCTTCTGGAACCCCTGCGAATCCCAGCTGGGTCACCTGGAAGGTAACCCTACTCGCCCCTAGATAGGGACGATAATCTAGAGCCACCAGGGCTCTGATCAAGGATTCAGGAAGTCCAACAACCAGAATCTAGCCTCTTCCCTTCGGCCTGGATCCCTGCCCGTCGGAAAATACTTTCCACGAATCAGTTCGTAGGGACGGGTTCTGAAAACTCAGGCGCCCCAGAACGGTTGCCGGACTCTCGGGATTATCGGGAATCAGTACGGTCGCTCTGCGGTACCTTTGCAGACACTCCGTCCCCTTGACTTCCAAGTTCAGACCTTATTTTAGCCTGAACGTTGGGGTTTTCACGACAATCCAGTCTCGTGACCAGATGTCAGCGGCTTCTACAACGATGGCTCCCGACTTAAGGAAGATGTCCTTGAATCTGGGGGCGCGTCCCTCGCGAGGTAACGCGTCAATCCCTTTTGAGATTTCATCCCTCAAACTGTCCAGCTCCTCAAGATTCAGACAGTTATCAGGATAACCCGACGCAACGACAACACTCGCCAGGGCGTTGTTAGCCATCTGTGCGAAAGTAAGACCCTGTGTTACCAGGGCCTTCTGCCGTTTCAACTCCCTGATTGGGGGAGTTTCTCCGAAGCCCTTCTTCCTCTTGCCTATAGAATAAGCCTGAGGAGTTGCTCCGGGTAAATTTCCCGCAGCCACTGCCCCCTGTGAGGAGCCTTGGCTGCTGTTTGCGAGCCGTGCATTACGGTCTCTCTTCCTTTGTGCACCACCACAGTTCCTCTTCTTTACGGAGAGTTCCGTTAGTTGCAATCCTTCGACATTTTTGTCTCCATCATCTTCACTGTTTCGCACCGCCTCTGGTGGGTTGTCCCTTACGGAGCCTCCCACTTTTGGCGGTGGTTTGTGAAAGGGATCCGAAGCGGATCCCTCATTGTTTGTGTTTTGCAATTTTGTTTTGTTGGGTGACATTTTTTGTCCCACAAGAAGCTAGGGAAATAAGAAACACCCCCCACAGAGCCCCGCTTGTGGACGGCGGGTCTATATACTGAGGGATTCGACCTGGTATCCCAAAGTCCCCGTTAAGGCACCTTCTTCGAGACCCCCGCCGGCCGCCTTTGCTGAGGAGGGCAGGCCGGGATGTAAAAAGATTTGTTAACCCTGGTACCATTCAGCTCTCAACACGGCGATCACGTTTTAGCTTGGGAGCATGAGAACTCGAGCTCTCGATATTCCATTGGCTTTGCTATCACCCCCTGGAAGGACCGCTCCTTAGTTTGAGTCTCACCGAGCAGAGTCCGTCAGTTCCCCAGAGTGGCCACACCTTGCGATATAGCCCCTCAGGTTCACCAATTCCAGATCTGTGTTCAATGAGCCACGTAAGCCCTCCCACCAGCTACAAGGTCACGCAATCTCTAGAAAGAGCACATACATATCGCACTACTAATTGTGCTGTAAATAATGCTGTAATATTTAAAAAAGTGGGTTCTAAATAAACCCGATAATTGTACGACGAGCAATGTTTCAATAGACGGAGTACATGTTAAGTTTATAGTTAGTTTCTAAGTAAACATCAGTTTATAGTTAGATTTTTTAAGTAAACATTAGTTACTTTGCTCATCATTGAATATTTTTTTTTAAATTCCACTTTTATCTATCTGCGCATGCGCAATATTGCCACCACTGTTGCATTGACTTCAGCTTGGAGGAAGTGAGAACGGTAAGATTTTATCGTATAAGAGGGGAATCCCCTATTAAAATACTACGCAAGCGCAGAATTGGAGTGGTGACCAGTAAGGTGGGGATTTCTGGCTATCTCCAGACCGATTTCTTCATTCAGTCTCTTCAGCTGCTTGCGAAAAGACGTAAAATCTCTGAAGAAGAAATGGACCTGCAGAAGATCAATGCCATTGGTCGAATGGAAGGCTACCTACCAACGAGCCCGCTCTCCGACCTGACTCCAAAGAAGAGGTATGCAGTGACCAGGATCCAGAAGGTACAAACCAAGTATGGAACCAGGATCGTTGTGGAGCTGGAAGGTACCTTCAATACTTTCCTACCTGCGAGGCTTGTGAAAGTTCTAGAAGATTCTGAAACCCTGGAAAGTATGCAGGAAGCTGCTACTGCTGAGAAGCTACAACTGAAATATTTGGGTGGACAATATAATAATGTCGAATTTAAAAATGTTAAATAAATTGTGAACAATTGTGAACATAAATGAATGGAAATTTAACGTTCAATCATTGTTCTAATTATTTGTTCATTAGTTTAAGTTACTATGTAAGAGTATGAGTTGAAGCGCGGGAAATTCGAATTGATAAAATGTAGGCTACTTGGAACAGCGCAGAAAATTCAACGAAATACTTATAGAAGTAGCGCAGGCCACGCTGGGGGCGACACACAGTATGTCGGTAAGGCGCGGGCAGACTGAGAATCAATTCAACGAATATAGCAACTGAGGCTCCATCTGTGGCTAAAGATGTGCATTATCGACGATCCCTGTTTTACCAACCTAGGGTTTAATGATAATATACAAAATTACCGATCTTCCTGGTTTACCGACTCATGTTGATGTAGATCCCTACCTTACCGACCGATGGTAAAATGCTAATATATAAAAATTACCGACCTTCCTGGTTTACCGGCTGATGGTAATGTAGATCACTACCTTACTGACCTCTGGTAAAATGATAATGTAAAAAGTTACCGACTTACCTGCTTTACCGACTGCTGGTAAGAAACTGTTTTACCGATAAATGATCACTTATCACAGAACAGAACCTTTTAATGTTAACTTAGCAGAAATCACCGTTACCAACCTCACTTTTGACCGACTGCAGGTGACTTAGCACGGAACAGAACCCTCCCTTAGTCGGTGGCGCCATCTGTTGGTGCCGGTAACTAGTGACGGTGGCGCCATCTATTGGTGTCGGTAACTAGCGACGGTGGCGCCATCTGTTGGTAGGTGAAGTCGTAGCCGCCTAGCCCTACTACTCACTCTCATTATAAAATTTGGAAAAACCGCGACGTTCTAACTGTATTCTAAGGAAAAATTGCTAAAAGCAATAATAATTTATTAAAACAATGCACTTAAACATCTAATTATCAGTGAGAATCAGTATTTTATGTATTAGAAACACTTTGTTTAAAAAAATCGTAAAAAAATCATAATTAGCGCCAGCAACTCGCAAAACACAATTTTTCGTTTATGGGCTGTTTTTGGGTCCCTATAAAACAAACATATAGAGGTGATATTTGAAAACTGATTATTTAATTGTATTCTATACCTAATTGTGAAGAGCAATGTTGAGTTTCAACTTCATGCACCTAATATTGACGATTCTGAATAAAATGTACAAAAACGTATTTTTTTCTCCTGGGAAATATGTGTTAAACTTCATGGGACTGGCGGAAACTCCGAATATCATTTTTTATTAAAGGTCGAAAAGAAATATACTTTTTCATGGATGATTTTATGCAAAATGAGCATGAACAAGATTCACAATAGGGATGTTCCACTCTTCCAGAAAAATCGATTTTTGAATCGATTCTGAATCGAATCATGAAAATCGATTCACTTAAAAATCGATAACAAAAGAATCGATTTTTCAAGAATCGATCTAAAAAATCGTGAAAAGTAATTAAATTTATAAGAAATTAAATTATAAATATAATTTTACTTCAAATAGGGAATACGTTTCAATATGTTTTTACCATTTGTTTAAATAAACTGATGAATAAAATATTTGTGCTATAAATGTTAAAAATTGAATACATACCAATTTGCTAATCCTATATTCATTAAAATCTTCAGTCGATACAAGAGTGCACGTGTCGGCAAAGTATTCTTATGGCATTCCACTGTACTGCATTCAGGCAGTGCCAGTACCACCAGCGAACAAAGAGGAGCTGTTTCATTGGTCTTTCTGTTAGTGACAAATATGTCCGCTTGCAGAAAGGCCAAATAAAGGCTTCATCGTTCCCGCCTTCACCTTTCATTTAAGTAATTGAACCTGAGTCTGGGATGTGAAACCTCCTTTATAGTTTAGACTGTGTAAACTGTAAACAAGATAGGGTTTGAATTGGTGTCACGGTTTAAAAAAATGTGATGGGTGGAAACAACGAGATAAATGAATTTCAAGAGGTAAAAAAATCGGTTCGCCGATTCATAGGGTAAAGAATCGATTCACC
Organism: Andricus quercusramuli; assembly: GCA_932178445.1. NCBI lineage: Eukaryota > Metazoa > Arthropoda > Insecta > Hymenoptera > Cynipidae > Andricus > Andricus quercusramuli. The sequence continues at coordinate 29,281 of CAKNXH010049620.1, forward strand.
AAAAAATCGAATAGTAAAGAATCGATTCAAAAATCGATTTTTTTAATTTAAAAAATCGATTTTTGCCAGAATCGAATCGGAATCGAACACCCCTAATTCACAATTAAAAACCATACATCAAGCTACCTCACTTCTCGGAAAATGTAATCATCTAAACAGATTGGTTCAGAATCACCCATAAATCTGTATATCATTTTTTAACGCATTTTTTTTTAATTTAAACAAATTTGGGTCCCGTTTTCCTGAATCTGCGAATTTCTGTTCAGAAACAATTGAAAAACTAAAAAAAAGATTTACTATTTTTTGTTTGGACTTCTTAGTTTGTATCATGAAGCTTATGTTTTTAAGAAAAACCGTATTCTCATACAATTCACAGCTCCTTTTGGCTCCGTAGCTTTTGAATACCAAGAATATCCATATTTTCATATGATATGAAATAAGTTCACGTGGACAGAGGAACCATGGGAAGACGGTTCGTCAAAAGTCGGGGGTGAAGATGTAGTAAAAAATTGTCCACGTGTTATATGGATTGCCCCCTTGAAGTCATTTGAATTCTCCTGAAGTAACTTGAAATCTCCGGGAATATCTGAAGCCATTTGTATTCACTGAAGTCACGTGAATTCACGTGAAGTCACTCGAAGTAACTTGAAGTCACTTGAATTCTGCTGAAGTCACATGAATTCCCATGAAGTCACTTGAAGTCACTTGAACTCACATGAATTCTGCTGAAGTCACTTGAAATCTCCGGAAGTCAGCGAAATCTTCTGAAGTCATTGAAATATCCTGAACCCCTCGGGTTGATGATTTATTATTTTATTTGAAAAACCTTTCTTTTGTGCAAAATGTATTTCCTTTGTTGACAATAATGTTTTCTCAGTCGTCTTCTTCAGTTGAAAATTCAAATATCTGGTTTCAAATTCCTGTATTTTATTTAAAACTCGAATTTTGTGGGAAAATATTTCATCTTCTTCGTGTCTAATTAATCCTTTTCGTAGGAAGTACCTTTAAAAACTCAAATATTTGGTTTAAAATTCATTTTTTAAACTGGAAATACAGATTCCGTTTTTTGTGAGAAAATCATCCTTTCCGATAGAAATTTAATCTTGTTGGTTGAAAATTATACTATTTCGTTGAAAATTTACTTTAATTTCATTGAAAATTAATTTTTTCACTGAAATTAAACTTTTCTATTTTTAGTTGAAAATTTATCTGTTTTTGGTTAAAATTTAACTATTTGTTGCAAATCCGTCGTTTTTCGTAAAAGAGTACTCTCATTGGTTGAAATTTCATCTTCTTGGTTAAAAATTAATTTCTCTGGTTGAAAATTTGTTCGGTTTTTATTTGTAAATTTATTTTAATGACTGAAAATTATCCTACTTTATTTTTGATATACAATTTATCTTTGTAGTTTGAAAGGCATGTATTTGGTTGAAAATTTAATTTTCTTAAATTGAAGATTCATCATTTCAGTTGAAAAATCACTTCCACTGTTACATTTTTTTTGGAAAATTTACCTTTTTAGGTAGAAATGTAATATTTTTCGTTAAAAATTATCTGTTTAATAGAAAATTCAACTATTATAATTTTCGTTAAGAATTCATTTTTTTTTTATTGAAAAAAAAACTGTTTAGTTGAAACTTCGTTTTTTTTTGTTGATGGAAAATTCAGCTTTTGAATTGAAAATCCACTTTTTGATCAAAATTTCATATTATTCGTTGGAAATTACTTTCTTTTTAGTTGCAAATTAATTTCTTTAACTAAAGATATAACTATTCAATTTTCGCTTGAAAATTTATATTTATAGTTGAAAATTAATTAATTTTGCTGAAAACTCGTTTTTCTTTTAATTTACTTTTCTGAATACAAATTGAAATATTATATTTTTGGTTTGCAAATTCAGCTTTTTTAGTTTAAAATCTAATTATTTCATTGAAAAAACATTTATTTGTTACGAAAGAAAATAAATTTTTTTGAAAATTCGTTTTGTTTTGTTTGAACATTTATTTTTCTGACATTTTAGCTATTCCAATCTTGGTTGAAAATTGATTTTTTTAGATGAGAATTCATCAACTTTGTTGAAAATGAGTCTTTTCTGGTAGAAAATGAATCTTTTGGTTTGAAAATTCAACTATTTGTTTAAACATTCACATTTTTGGTAGAAGATTCGTCATTTTAGGTAAAAATTCATTTCTTTCACTGAAAATGTATCTTTTTGACTTGAAAACACAATTAAAAAGTGTTTCGAATATATTTAGAAACAAAATTTATTTTGCATCAATATTACTAATCTTCTAGGTGTATGTTTGGTTTTATACCTAGGAGAATTTAGGAATTGACTTTGACTTCTTTTATCATTTAAATTTAGCACCTTTTCCCATTTGAAACGATGCACTTTCCCGTAAAATTTGAACAATGTCATTATTATTAGATAATAAAAACAGAAAATACGATTTTTTAAATCCGAATTCAAAATGCTCATGAATGCTCATTAAATTCTCAAAGCACATAAAGGTCTAGCATATTCTCATGCTCATGAGAATTTCTCCGAGCATTCTAACTCTTTAGAATACTATGTAAAAGCGGTCTGCGCAAACGCGAGAATACTCTCGACTTGGCAGCTATCTGGTTAATACGCTACCTTCATGCGTAACCACGGATTACGCATGAAGTGAGCGTTAAGGTAACGCTATGAAGTTGGCTGAAATGCATATCGTTTTTATAATAGGATTGCCGGCCGAGCAACGTTTTGCAAATTTGATAATTTTCCAATCTCCACATTTCTAACATTTGTTACCCAAAAACACAACCTTCGAAATTTTCGCTGGAATTTTAGGAGTCGAATTGCAAAAAATTTAACAATAATTTAAGAAACGATAATTTGCGTTATCTATTTAGTTTTGCAAATTATATAATATTCTCCTCTCAATGAAAAAAGGCAGAAACAACATTTTGCGAAACCTTCGGTATTTTCGCTGGGGAGTGATTAAACAAATAATGATTTGTTTATAATTAATAATGTTACCGTGTCACGAACGTTTTGCAAATTTAATACAAGATAGAGACTGCATTTATAATTACTCACTCAAGTTTGCAAAATGTTTTAAATTTTCGTTGTCCAATGAGGGGCAAATGTTGCAAATTAATTTTTTTAAACAAACTGCCGACCCGATCACGTTTTGCGAAATGTTATTTTTTTTCAACATATAAAGAAACAACTATAGGATTTTTTTGAAGACCTTCGGAATTCTTGTTAATTGATTAGCTGTTTTCACTGGTATACTTGATTCGCTCGAGGAACAAACTCTTATTTAGCGAAAATAGCTTGCTTTCTTGCATTTTGACATACTTCTCTGAAGACAATATAAACGTAAATCTCACAGTTTCCTAGGAAGTCCACCGGGGTGTCTGATATAAGCACCAAATCATACTTGTACGATATAATCGTAAAAGTTCCGTATTATATTTATAAAGTTAGCGCTACTTCGCTACCGATGTAGTTCTTTCCGTAGAAAATCATGTGGTTTCAAGGGGAGTACTGCTGCGTACCAGTAGAATATCTAAAAAAATTTGAATGACTTTATGAAACATAACGATTTTGTTCAAAAAAACATAGTCTCTCCGGAAGCCCGTTCAAAACTCTGAAATTGCATCATTAACTTCGATCCATAATATAAGCCTTTCCGCCAAAATTTCCATAATGATAATTGCAAAGCGATTTACGGAGTTATCGGTCTGTAGATATCGAGGGTCACTAGGGTCCCGCTTTTTGTGCTACATGGCCATGGTCATTTGTCAGAACCCCCCAGAGTTAGCTACTTTTTCAGCTTCCATGATTTTATTTCATAGATTCTCTTAATATAGCAACCAGTTTTCCAGTAACACTTTCAATTTTCTGTAAATGATTTAATCACACCTTCGAAGGATTTTCATTATTTTGCTGAGTGTAATTCCGTCATTGAGTATAGGATCTATGACGCGCTTAAGACTGATGGTTTAGATTGTAATCTGGAAAACTCTCTGAAAGATTTTCATGTATATCAATTTAGAAGATAAATGTCCAATTTCATGTATCTATATCAATACAGATAGATTTAAGATTCATACTCCAAGGTGAATGATGTAACTATTATTATAAATACGATACTAAAAATAGAAATTAAGCCAAAATACAAAGAATACAACGACCAAATTTGGACAACGCTCTCTTAAATGTCTCTATTAAAATGAAAAAAAAAACGTTGAAGAGCAATTTGAATTATCGATCATTTCATTTAAAACCTTATTGATCTCAAAATAACAACAGCAGTATAAACACTAAAATTAAAACAGAACATAAATTAATTGAAAAGGTGTTTTTCATTCAAATATAAAGAGTTTTTTAATCCACGGTGAAATTTTTTTAATTACCTTTTAAACAAAAATACGTAGGCAACTTTCGTATTATTATTAATATCAAAAATCTTCTTAGGTTAACTGTAGTGCTAACAGAATCAGTAGACAGAAGGCTCAATAATTCTTTTTTTTTCATATATGAGTTCCTTATTACCTTCTTTGACACACCCCTATTGCTATCTAAAATATTTTAAAATATATGAACGCGAAGAATCGAAAACATTGTAAACGCATGAAGTGAAGAAAGATAGTTTATGAATCGCTGAGTATTTTTAATCTTAAAGATAAGAGGTCATGATGAGATGACATTGCAGATATGAGGATAAGAACTAATGAATAAATATGAAGCAAAGAGCTCTGCATTCGACTTTCAGTGGTGCCAAAGTGTGGTAGGGTGAAGATCCCACTTCGAGAACTTTCAGAATCTATAATGGAGTTTGTCAGCTTCGATGCCAAAAACAAAACCCTTTCTTTAAAAAGGGGAAATATTCCGAAACCTGCTGAAGACGAGGTCCTCGTGAAGGTTGCATATTCTGGGATCTGCGGCAGTGATCTTCACGTTCTAGCCGTATGAAAAAACTTTTATATTTATTACTAAGTGCATGATTATTGTTCATTATTATCAATAAAAATGCTTAAAATTTTTATAGTGTATTCTCAATACATGATCGATGACTAAATGCAAAGCAATTTATTTAAAACAGTAATATGATTACTGTTGATAAATAACAAATTAATTCCGACCGAAAACCAGGTTTCGCCAATTTCGACCGGCGGTACGGTTATCGAAAGTATGTTAGTTGAAATAACCTAACACTTGAAAGTTGTTCACTAGGCTTTCTGCCTTCCTGAAGTCTTCCTGAAAATTTGAAGAAAATAAAAAATCGGTCGAAAATTGTAAGAATGGCAGCGAGTTGAAGTCAACACACTCTGCCTCTGGAGTGCTCCAGTTAGCGGGCTTTGTTACTAGGTACTCGCTGCCATTTCCACAATTTTTTACAGAGTTTTCAAAGATTTGTAGGAAAACTTTCTTAAAGCCTAGTGAAAAACATTCACACCATAAGTTATTTCAACTATCACTTTTTTGATGACTGGTACGCTGGTCAAAATTGCCAAAACGTGCTTTTCGTTCGGAATTAATTGGTTATTGAAAAACAATAAAAATATTACTTTTTTTAACAAAGTGCTTCACTTGTAGTCATCGCCTATGCACTGCGAATACATCATACCAATTTCGAGCATTTTTATCAACAAGCGACCGAATAATCGCGAGTTGTGTTTTAAAAAACATCGATTTTTATTTGAAAATGTTGTAAGTATTTATTGTTTATCTTGAGTAATAATTGGCAAATGAAACAGTTTGATTGGACAAATTTTTCAGTCGCAACAAGATGAATATGAAGGTATATTTTGGTTTACATTTCGGCCACTTTTCTTTTATCGATCTATTTTCCCGAGTGGATAATACTTCTTCTCATTATGTTGCATCCATCACCTCTTTATAGTTTTATTTTTCTTGTTGTCTGTGGTATCTTGCTATGCAAATAACCTATTTTAATCTCTCAGATGTTCATAATGAACTTCTATTTCAAAGCAACTCAATATTTTTGTGTGACTGTATTTTTAATTAGCGAAATTTTAGAGAGAATTTAACCCATCAATTCTTTTTTAATCATTGGGTGCTATAACTTTGGAAATTTCTTTCTTGAAACAATTCCTGTATGAATAGTATGTCCAGTCACTAAAAATTTTAAAGATATGAGACAATATGCATGTCGCAGGTGAAAATTTTGCCAATAGTGATACAGAGTTTCAAAATTTCCAGATGATTAGCGATTATTTCCGGGTGAGTGGAATGTGAAAAAGCATAATAATCATATGATCATTTCAGAATACCTTACTTTGAATTGCTGTAAGTCAATAAAAAAAATTATGAACAATCTGCAAAAAATATATGGCTTTCGTTGATCCTTTTCTGTGCCCAGTGGTAATACTTACAATCAGAAATAATTATTTAAATAAGTTATTGACAAAAGAGTGATGAGGTGTCATATCCAGAACTAAGGAACGTACAGATATGATTTTTGAAGCAAATTACACATTTTTAGCTTCTGACAATGTTGTTCCTACTATCAATGAGCAAAAAGTTGCACTTGAACGTTTAAAAAATTATTTTCTGCTTGGAGAAATGCAAAAGGCTTCATAATAATCGAGGCAACCGTATCCCTTTTTTATGCATCAGGGCTTACAGACTGTGTCCCATGCTGAGAGTGCGGTAGCCTCGATTATCATAAAGCCTTTTGTATTTTTCCAAGATGAAAATAATTTTTTAAACATTCAAGTTCAAATTTTTTCTCATTGGTAATATGCACAACATTATCAGAAGCAAAAATGTGTAATTTGCTTCAGGGTGGAGTCCCATGGCAGCGTCAAACTTGGCGCAAAACGCAAAACGTCAAATTACTAAACGCTTCGGCCAATGCCAGTTTTTCTGTGGATTACTAGGAGAATATCATTGGCTGAAATGTCTATTGATTTGACGTTTTGCGTTTTGCGCCAAGATTGACGCTGACATGGGACGTCATCCTCAAGAATCATCTCTGTACGTTCCTTAGTTCCGGAGATGACACCTCCCCACTCTTTTTGTCAATAACTTATTAACAAATAATTATTTCTGACTCTGAATAACACCACTGGGCACAGAAAGGATCAACGAAACGCATATATTTTTTGCCAATATTAGGGAATTAGGGCTTGAGTTGAAATATCGCGAATTAAAATGAATTGGCGGACAGTGCAAATAATTTGCGCAGACGCATTTAAATGAATTAGACCCCCTAAAAATTTTTCGCTGAATTCGGGCGAATTCATCACCATCTCCAAATCGAGATTGTCGCAAAGTAAGATTCACGGGAGCTCCTGGCGAATACTTCTCAATTCGTCCCAATTAGTTTTTTTACTGGGTCCTCTTGAAGATTATCTTTTTAGTCATAAATTTTATCATTTGTTCGAAAATTCAACAGTTTTGTTAAAAAGTCATCCTTTTTAGTTGAAAATTCAACTATTTTCGTAAAAATTTACTTTTTGTTTGAAATTCATATCTTAGTGTTGAAAATTTAACTGAAATCTTCTTTGGGTTGAAAATTTAACTATTATTTTGAAAATTTGTCTTTCCAATTAAAAAATTCATTTATTTCAGTAGAAAATGCATCTTTCTTGGACAAAAATGCAACTGTTTTATTGAAAATTTGTCTTGTTGAGTGGAAAATTCAGCCTTTCGTGTAGAAATTTAAGGTTTTGTTTGAAATTCATATCTTAGTGTTAAAAATTCAACTGAAATCTTTTTTGGATGAAAATTCAACTTTTTTTTTTAATTTGTCTTTTTAATTAAAAATTCATCTATTGTAGTAGAAACTGCATCTTTCTTTGAGAAGAATGAAACTGTTTGGTTGAAAATTCAACAATTTTGTTAAGAAGTCATCATTTTTGGTTTAAAATTCAACTGTGCTGTTAAAACTTCTTCTTTTTGGGTTAAAAATTCAAGTGTTTTCGTAAAAAAATTACTTTTTGTTTAACATTCATATTTATTATTGAAAATTCAACTAAAGTCTTTTATCGATAAAAATTCAACTATTTTTTTGGGAAATTTGTTCTTTTAATTTTAAAATTCAAATATTTTATTGGAAATTTCATCTTTCTTTAATGAAAATGCAACTGCTTGATAAAAAATTCAAGAATTTTGTTGAAAAGTCATGCTTTTTGGTTGAAAATGCAACTGTTTTGTTGAAAATTCGTCTTTTTGTGTTAAAAATTCAACTATTCTCGTAGAAAATTTACTTCTTACTTGAAACTCATATTTTGATGTTGAAAAGTCAGACTAAAATCTTTTTTGGATGAAAATTCAACCATTTTTCAAAAATTGCGCTTTTTAATTTAAAAATTAAGCAATTTCCGCAGAAACTGTATCTTTCTTGGATGAAAATGCAACTGTTCGGTTGAAAATTCAACAGTTTTAAAAAAGTCATGCTTTTTGGTAGAAAATTCAACTGTTTTTTTGAAAATTCGCCTTGTTCGGTTAAAGATTCAACTATTTTCGTAGAAAATTTACTTCTTGTTCAAAACTCATATTTTGATATTGAAAAGTCAATAAAACCTATTTTGGATGAAAATTTCATCTTTCTTGGATCAAAATGTAACTGTTTGTTTGAAATTTAATCTTCCTTGCTTGAAGATTCAAATTTTTTTTTGTTGAAAATTTGGGATGAACCACTTTGTTAAGAAATGAACTGCGTGGATCTAGAGATGAACTACTCGGTTGAAAACTTAGTTTTTTGAATGAAGGTTCATCTCATTGGTTGAAAATTTAACTCTTTTGTTAAAAATTAATTTTTTTTCTGCAGATTCGTATCTTCTGGTTGAAAATTCAATTTTGTACAGAAAATTCGTCTTTTGTCTTGAAGGTTCAACAGTTTATATGCAATTTTTCTTCTTTTATGACTCAAAAACCTTTATTTGTTAAAATGTAATCTTTATGTAGACAACTTTTTTGTCTACAATAAATAAATTTGATAATTTTAATTTTGTATCTTAAATATTGTTTCAATCCGTTCATAAAAGATCCTAGATGTAAAAAATATTACAAGATTAAAATGCTGGTATTTTAATATTAATGGTCAGGGGAAATGAAAAATTGGTGAAGGAAAAATCAGGGAATTTCGCGAAGCATGTATTTTTTTAAATACCAAACGTTTCCATTAGTTTCAAGTCCCATATCTTATTATTTCTCGAAATCTGTATTTCCCGAAGCCTATAATCCGTTACGTAATTTAAGTACGGCCCCTGACCTGGGGCCGGCCTATTTTAAATTAAAATAACTTTTAATTTTCATAAACGCAAGTCAATAAAAGGAAACTTACGAGAAGAAGACGAAGATAATCTCGGATGCCCTCAATTTCTCAAAACCCCGAGTCTCTGTTTCATCTTCCCTAGTTCGGAAATCAACAATCTTTGCTGCACTGTTAATTGATAAGGTGTAATTTCTCTCTCAGCCAGACTCAAACACAGCATTAAAATTTGTATGTCCTGAAAGAAAAGAACAAAGAATGTTACAATTTTGAGTAAGGAATTTATTTTGAAATCAAATTCTTACTTTCTGTTTGTAATTAAAAAAATAGCCTATTCTTAGTGCTGTGTCCAACCTGCCAGAATCCAATAATCTGTTGATTAAGGATTCTATCGAAAATTTTTTCCTAAGGACCGCTGAGTGTGCAGGTGATTTGTAAACAGTTCAAGTCTGATAATGATTCAGTTTTCAGTTTGTTAAAAATTCCCTCTTGGTTCTCGATTTCTATGTTTTCCGGTCCAGCAAGGATACAAGACTTCCACATCGTCATTTCCGCCTGGTCGCTGGTTTGCCAATCATTGGAATTTTCCTTGAGAATCTCCAAAGCCAGTTTCAAAATTTCAAACCTTGAATATCATGAATACAGAAATTATTCGACAGATAGATAAATTATTTATAAGATAATTTCTGTAATGAAAAATAGAAAAATTACCGCTCTTTACAGGATTGAACTTTTTCAGCGTGTTCCACAAAGAACTCGGCTGCCTTTTCGTAACAAACTTCATGCAATTTGAAGTCTGCAGAACACCGCTTCGAAAATTTCGAATCAACGATACCAATTCGTTTCTTGAATTCTCTCCGATACTGAAAAAATATAACAAAGACTGGTTAATTCTGGATATTCACTTTTTTTGGGATTGAAGAACTGAAAATTTTGTTTTAAAAGATTTTTATAGAGTTGAAAAGCGCGAAATTTTGGTTAAGTTACTTTCTTTGTACTTGGCAATATTTAATTGTTCATTTAAAAGGAGCAATTATAAATCAATTATTCGAAACTAAACAGTTTTAAACTGACTTGGACTTTGAACAGGAACTTTTTGTTACATTTTTATTGAGTTGAAAGCGGGCAAATTTTGTATTTTTACCACATTTTTTCACTTTGAAACGAGAAAATCTTTGTTGAATTGGTAGAGGAACATTTGATATTTTCAAGATTTTTATCAAGTTGGAAAGGAGAAAATTTTGGTTTTCAATATTTTACGAATAGGAAGAAGGATTATTTTTATATTTCTGAGATTTTTATAGAGCTGGAAAGTAGGAAATTTTGATGATTTATTTTTTTTCTAATTAGCAGAGGGAAATTTTTTATTTTAAATATTTTTTTGAGTTGGAAGGGAGGAAATTTTGGTTTTTGAATTTTTTCTGAATTTGATGAGGGAAATTTTTAAGATTTTTATTAAGTTGGGAGGGAGGAAATTTAGATTTTCAATTTTTTCTGAAGTAGAGGAAAAATTTTTATTTTTAAGATTTTTATAGATTTGGAAAAAACGAAATTTGCGTTTCAATTTTTTTCTGAATTGAAAAAAGGAATTTTTTATTTTTCAGAGTTCAGCAGAGTTGGAAAGTACGAAATTTTGGTTAATTAGTTATTTTCTGAATTAGATGTGTGGTGAGCCCACACTTGTGGTTATTTACTACAAGAAACTATCCACCTAGAAACACTACCCGAATCGGGTAGTGTCACGCCTACCCCTAAAGGCTCGCCGAAAGGGAAATGGCTTAATGGTATGAAAAAAAAAAGAAGAGGGAAATTTTTTAGTTTCAACGTTTCTATTGAGCTGGAAGGGAGGAAATTTTGGTTTTCAATTTTTTCTGAATTGCAAGAAGAAATTTTTTACACATTTATAAAGTTAGAAAAGAGGAAATCTTATTTATTGACTTTTTTCTGAATTGGAAGAGGGAAATTTTTTGTTTTTAGATTTGTATAGAGTTGCAAAGCACGAAAGTTTAATTGGCTACTTTTTTCTAAGTTAGAAAAGGAACATCTTTTGTTTGTAAGATTTTTACATTTCACGCATTGCGTAACACTACCGGTCTCTAAAGTTTAAAAACAAATTATTACTCACTAGTACTTCGTGCCTCATGGCGACTACAAAATTGCGGCCGAAATTCAAACAAATTTTTTATATTTGTATAAAACTTGGTATAAGGGGCTTTTTGGGGTCGCTGACTTTGAATTTGATGTCTAAATTGGCAAATTCCAAATGGTGGTCCCAAAATGGCGGCCGAAATTCAAACAAATTTTTCATATATGTTTGAAACTTGATATAAGGGGCTTATTGGGATCGCTTACTTTGAATTTGATATCTAAATTGGGTAATTCAAAATGTTGAACCCAAAATGGCGGCGAAAATTGTCATATTTGTATGAAACATGGTATAAGGGGGTATTTGGGGTCGCTGACTTTGAATTTTATGTCAAAATTATGAATTTCGAAATATCGGATCCAAATTAGTAATAAATGAATAAATAAATAAATTATTAATTGTTAATTAGAAATAAAATATTATCAAAATTAATTCAATTCTGTTAACATATACTGCATGGTTGTGTCAATATATTTCGACTTTAGAATCTGTTGTACAACTACCCTCTTTGTGAACCTAAACATGATTGTTATTTATTGTTACCAAATTGATTGTTATTGAACGCCGGGAAACGATGAATCGGAAGTGTACGCCAGATCAAAAAAAGGTAGTAATTGATCGCGAAATGTTTAATCCAAATAGTAATGAATAGTTTCGCAATATTTATAAATTGAATTATTTTCACATACGAACCTACTTCATGAAACTTCTATCAGATAAAATCCGGAAATTTTCTTGTGCGAAATGAGAACAGTAGCCCTTTAGTGACAGAAGTAAAGAAGCAACGAAACAAATGGAGACATAACAAATGAATAAAGAAATACTCAATTCATTTATTTATTCGCGAGAAAGCAAAACGAGCATAGTAGGCGCTTTATGAAGCACGTTACGCTCAGAGCGCGGATTTGTTTATAAAGCGATTCTTCTTCTCAAATGTGGAAATATGCCAAATGGGGCTACTTTTTCTTGAAGGGCACATCTTAAGGAATCAGTTGACGTAAATTAAACTTTGATCCGAAGGAGAACGCCGGGGAACGATGAATCGGAAGCAGGCGCGGACTGGCCATATGGAATTTGGGAGATTTCCCGGTGGGCCACGAGCCTTGAGGGCCGCCAAAGAAGAAGAGTGCAGACGATATCGTTTTTTTCTCTCTCCACTAGTTAAAAAATTAGTGTATTGCTCAATATATTATAGTTTAACAACGCGGCGGGGGGGCCCCCCCGGGCCGCCTACCTGAAAAATGCCAGGGCCGCCTTGATGTCCCAGTTCGTCCCTGATCGGAAGTGTACGCAAGAGTGGAAAAAAGTAATAATTGATCACGGAATGTGTTACGCAAATATTAATAAATAGTTTTGTAAGGTTATCAATTTTTTTCTGATTTGTGTATGTCTACTGATGAGAAAAATTTATGTATGTATGTATATATATATATATATATATA
>CAKNXH010049621.1:0-14522 GCA_932178445.1 Andricus quercusramuli
ATTTAAAAAACGGTCGAAGAAAAATTCACTGTGAGGAAATACTCCAATGCACTGAATATACATATACATATAGAAGCCACTGGTAATCGATGCCTGCTTGAATCTATGTGTTGGACATGTACGTCGGTTGTGAGAAGTTATTCATGAGTTAAGGCTGAGACAATTTCCGAGGAAAACATTGTCATAAAGGTAAAGAAAAGTTCAAGTTTTTACGTGAAATAAATTTTCTTATCTTATTTTGATCATTTTTATCGTATTTTATAAGTTGGATACGTCATCTCTCAAAATATTAAGTAAAGTTTTGACGGGATGTCAACAATATTTGTGTCTTAAATTAACCTAAGAATTTCATTCGACGTGCAAAAAGCGGTTGACTTTCAAACCAAAAGTCATATTTCAATCATCAGTTGACTTTCAACCGGCGAATGATCCTTTTGGTTACATCTGAAAGTCAACCTACTTTTTTTACGGGAATTCAGATTCGTGTAAATTACTGTGTAGACAAAAAATTACAGACAAATACGATATTTGATGGAACATAAAAGCTGCTTCGCAAATGCGTATGCAATTCGAAATCGTGCAAACAGAATTGTTATTAAATTCTGAATATAGGTCGTTTTCAATATATCGCACAATCCGATATCAGAGCGATGATGTCTTCTATTATATATTATATGTAAAAAATGTATGTTTGAATTTTCCAATAAATATTTCGGAAGTTTACTTCCAAAACGTATAAGGTAGTTGATTATATCTCTTTAATACATGAAGGAATAATAATTGGCGCAACACTTGGATTTACTTTTTAAAATAGTTTATATTCCCGTGTAGAAAATTCTCGGGGCAGACTTTCATCCAGTTAGGGCATCATGTAGACCGTCTAATCTAGACGGCCTTTTCGGTCCCTAATCGGGTTCTGGCAAGTCCGTCATGACCAAAAAATTACCCATGTATCAAAATTAAATATCTTTTTACACTTTTCCAAAAATAGCCGGGGTACTTAAAAGTACCAAATATGAAAAATGAACGCTGAAAAATGACTATTTCCGCATCATCTAGTCAGCCTTTGGGCACTAATCTGATGCCGGCTAGTGCGTCAGGGCCAAAAAATGTCTACATGTCTCATTCAAATATTGTTTTGCACATTTACAGAAAGAGCCAGATTGTTTGAAAATATGTAAAATGAACTATAAAAAAATGAATTTTTCCACAACATCTATTCAGTCTTTTCAGGCCCTAATCGGTTGCTGGCTAGTAGGATGTTCCAAGTATAAAAAATGAAAAATGAACATTGAAAAATGAGTAGCGCTAGATAAGCTTGTCCAGAGAAGCGTTTGACCATACAGAAATGATTCTCTTCTACTCACAGCCACAACAAACCATCTTGACAGCGCCACATTTGCGGTGAGGACGGTATATCCTAGCCTCGAATGGTTCCCCGGTAATATACTAAACGGGTTGTTAAAAAAATGTATACCTAAGACAAAACACAAAGAAAAAATAAGAAAATAGTTTTTTTTTATTGTTTGAATGATCTCTTCGCACCATGATGTGTCATTATTTCGCAGAATCTTTAGATTATCTTTACACATTTTAAAGGCGTTAGTTGTTCTTAATCGAGACTTCAAAATTGACTCAATTTAAATCATTTTTGAAGTGAAAAAAGTGACAGAAATGTAATCGATTTTGTGTTACAATTTTTTATACAGAATGTATTATATATTTTAAAATAGAATTAATTTCTGCATACGATTTGAAATATTTCATTGAAGACAATGGTAAACTTTTAATTTATGACAATTTTTAAAACGTCTAATAGTTGTTTCATGTGACATTTTCGTATGTAGAAAAAGTATTCTTGAGTTAAGTTAAAATGAAAATTCCTGAACACTTATTTTTTGGAACTGTAAAATATTATTTCAAATCTTTATACACTTGAACTTGACTGTAAAGTTTGAATTCAGGTGATATATCTGAATATGATAGTGCTATCAGTAGATAGGTAGGGGCAGTTCTAGATCACTTTTTTCCGTATGATTAGAACGGAGTCTGGATATTAAGACGGAGTATAGATATGCAGGCTGCTAGGTGATGAGTCATCATGCCTCGTGACCCGCCTCGAATAATATAATATAATAATAATATTATATAATAATAATAATATAATATAATTTATATAGCGTGTGTCTGTGTGCCTGTGTGATGGAAGTTAAGAGTGCAAGGTGATGAGTCATCATCCCTCGTGAGCCGCCGCCCGGGAGATAAGGTGATGACGTAGTCGGTGGTGTTGCATTTCAACCCCCGTATACAATTGCTTGTTATTGTCAAGATAATTCTGAGAAAAAAAATAGTCGGTGCCTTTGAAGTCGGGGTGCGTATGTGATATGATTATTTTTAGGGCGCAATTTTCTGCGAAATGTATTTTGCAAGTTTAAACAGGTTTCAGAAGAAGAGTGCATGTACATTCCTCATGTGCCATAGCATAATATTGGGCAATTGTGCTACCCGAATCCATGTAAAAAATAGCTTCAAGGTTATTGCTTATCTCAAGCATTTCGCGTAAATACTTTCAAGGTTACATTTTGCAAGTTTAAACAGGTTTCAGCAGTGCATGTATATTCCTGATGCAATTTCTTTAAAACTAAATTGTCATTAAAAAAGCATACAAAATCTGCAAATCACTGATTATTTTGGAATCCAGATTCTATGGATTATTAATGAAGAATATCAGTATAAAAGTAAGTTAATGCGCAAAAAGAAGGTGGTCGCATTTAGAGTCTCATCTTGGTCCTTAATTGATACACTGCATTTTCGTAAGCTTCGCAAGTTAACAAAAAAGATGGAAAACTCTGGATATATTGAGAAAAAATGGATTTCAAAAAACTTAATGTTATTGGTCAGTGTAAAGTCAACGAAAAATAATGAAAGACCTGGAATTAAACAGAGTTCATGGAATCACTGTCATAAAACTTCTCAAAGCGAAATATGAATCAAGAAATGTTTACCAGAAATGGAAATTCGACCAAAGCAATAAAAACTTGTGTCAAGGCATTCTGGATGTAGCATCACCTTAGAGATCAAGGCATAGGAAACTTTTAATACTCACTTCACTGCCATTATTGCATTTTCAATGGTTAAAAAAATCCAAGGCTAATCAGCTGTGAGAATTTCCAGATTTCATTTTGGTGGCATACTAGGAGAAAATTCCTTGCATTGATGAACACTTTCAGGATTTATGAACCCACGAATCTTCAACGAGTGTATGATTTTATTCTTGAAATAACAAAAATTGTTATCTAAACAAAATATGAATTATATTCAGTTTGAAAAATTTTAAATCATAAATACTTTCAAATTTTAAGATTTCATTGTACGAAATTGCAAATGTCTACGTTCCACATAAGAAAAAAAATGTATGCTTACATATATTTAATAAATAAAAGATACTAACAGGGTAATTGATATTTTATTCAATACCAAGTACATAGTAAAAGTCAAACACACACACACGTACATCTGCGTATATAAGCTAGATATGTATAGCAAAGGGAGATTAGAGGAAATGTGAAATAATAATTTATTCATAAAAAAGTGACTAGTGGAATGAAACTCTTGTTAAGGATTTTTGAGTTATCTCTTTAATAGTGATAATGCAATAATGTATAAGTTGTTTTCATCTAGAATTCTTAATTCAGAAAAATTTTGCCTATTGCACGTTGAAAATTTAAAATAAATATAAAAAATCAGCTAAATACAAAATTAATATAATTGAATGTTTAGAGAATTTTCAATCATCGACTAAAGCTACTGTATTAGTAGATAATTAAAGCTGGAGTTCAGAACCAAAAAGTAATATGGTGTCTGGATACTCATTATAAGACGGATTTCGGATCTAACTTTTTCAGTCACTTTTACAAGACGGACTCTGGATATGTATTCTCCGAGGATCTTGATGACATCATAGAATATTGCGCAATTATAAGAACCGAATTCATGTGAACAGTTTCAAGGTTATTTCTTATCTCAATTAAACATTTCGTGTAAATACTTTCAAGGTTATATTTTGCATTGTCCTGGCAATTCCTACTGCGTCATATAGTTATTGCATGAAAAGCAAGGATCATTTATGGCTTCCTTATAGATAAATATATGATAAAAAATTCCTACCTTTATTTATTTAATGCTCAAAAGATGCAGGTAAACAGATGAAATTTGATATGGAGGGTTATGTATGACATCCTGTTTTGTCTATATAAATTTGATTTATTGCTTCCTTATAGATAATACTTTTGAATAAAAATTTCAATCTTTATCAGAGAACATTCTACAGTTAAAGTGGTTCATGTCCGAGCTAAGTTTCTGAAATATTTTGATAACATCATCATGAATTCCTACCTTGCCAACATTGATACAAGAGATGTACTGGACCAGGGAGACTGAACCACTTTTATGAGAGGGCTATTGAGTCAAATCAATGTATTTAGATGCGTGATGCTGAATCACTAATACAAAAGGGATACTGAGTCACTTTTTACAAGATGGGTTAATGAGTCATTTTGTTTTTAAATAAAGAAGAAGCTGCTTCAAGAAAGTCCACGAAACACCTTCTTATGATGAAGACAAGAAAGAATAAATATTAATATGAGTGAAGCATGTGCAAGAGAGAACCATGTGATGTAATTGACTTATAAGCTATAGACTAAATTAATTTTTATATTATAAAAAATCAACTCATAATAAAGTGAGAGATTCAGACTCTTATATCGATATAGCTCAGATTTCACATGAAATATTAACAATTTAAACCTGCTAGCCCCGAAATAATTTTTAATTTTTAATAATATTGATTCAACTATTTTTGGGGTGAAGAACATATAGTTCGAAAGTTCTTGTTAGAATTTATAAAATCAGCTACATAAATATTATAATGGACTGTAAGAAACGTTGAAATCATCTTTCGTATAATTGAGTAATCTGTAAATTTAATTAAATAATGCTAGAAATGTCGAATAAAGTATTGATTGCTATTAGATATGACAGCTGCAAATCTTGTTTTTTCTTAGAACCAACATTTAAAAAAAATTATACAGTCAAACCTCGTTTATCGGGACGTCCTCGAAATGTAAACACCTCGTTTATCGGCATTCGGAGGGGTCTCCCACTACTACCCCCAGCATCAAGACGGGTTGCCATGACACCTTGCTGTGTTGTTATTTACGGGTTATGTCAGATTTGTTCGCAAATGATCAAAAAGAATTTTAAATTCCCGCTACTCCCACCACGCTCTCACCCTAACCCACTTCAAGTGCTTATGTATAAGGAGCGGTGGTTGGAAGGGGAACAATATGTCCCGATAAACGAGATTGCAAGATCCCGATAAGTGAAGATCACGCTAAATGAGTGTCCCGATAAACGAGGTTTGACTGTAGTTAAATAAAATCCATTTAAAGGAGCAAGGGTTTCTGGTTAACAGAATAATGGATATACAGTTGATTCAACTGTTTCAACTTAGTAGACAAAACTTTGTTTCACTAAAACGAGGACCTGGGTTACCAAATATTATCATAGAGTGCGCCACCATCGGATACGCTGCTTTTTCTTGTAGTTGTAATCATGTTTTCCGTGTTGAATCTTGAATTATCGTAAATCAAGTTAAATAAACTATTAAAACTTATGTGGAAGAAGGAGAAAGAATAGCGGGTGAGGAGGATGAGGGTGAGGAGGATGAGGGTGAGGAGGAGGAGGATGAGGAGGATGAGGAGGAGGAGGAGGAGGAGGAGGATAAGATAAATATTACGGTTATGTCATGTAGGTACTGAAAAATATTAGATTCAATGACTAAAAAATGCTACTGTTTTTAGGTGGTTGGAGGAGGAGGAGGAAGAGGAAGAAGAGGAGAAGGAGGACGAGGAGGATACGATAAATATTACGGTTAAGTCGTGTAAGTACTGAAAAATATTAGATTCAATGACTAAAAAATGCAACTGTTTTTAGGTGGTTGGAGGAGGAGGACGAGGAGGATACGATAAATATTACGGTTAAGTGATGTAGGTACTGAAAAATATTAGATTCAATGACTAAAAAATGCAACTGTTTTTAGGTGGTTGGAGGAGGATGCGAAGGAAGAGGAGGTGGAGGAGGGGGGATATGAGGAGGAGTAAAAGTTGGAGTAAAAGTTGGAAGAGGAGGACAGTGAGAAGGAAGAGGAGTTGGAGGAGGAGGAACAAGTTTCAACTCTATGGTTAACAAAAATGCAACTGTTTTTAGGTAGTTGGAGGAGGAGGAGGAGGAAAAGTTGAAGTTGGAAGAGGAGGAGGAGGATGAGAAGGAAGAGGAGTCGGAGTATGGGGATATGAGGAGGAGGAAGATGAGGAAAAGGAGGAGGAGGAAGAAGAAGATGAGGAGGAGGAGGATATAAACTCAGCTTCCATGAATGAACAGCCATTTTGAATGTGTCAGCGACAAGATGACGTTCACATGTTCAAGTTGCTCGAGAACTTATTCAAGACTTGATAATTTAAGAAGACAAGAGAAATTCTCTTGCTTAGCAAAGAATCATAAGCAGGATGGGAGAGACTTCCACCAAATTGCAAAGATACCTGGAGGTCTAAGGACAATGCGAGACAGTAACAGGTTGATTGATAAGGACAGGAAAGCAATTCATCGTAAGCATAAGATTTTCAAACCTGACGAGAAACAAGCTAATCAGGAAGCCGGGAAGCCACAATTCTCGCCACTGAAGAATCTAACGTGTATTACTCAGAAGTCTAAAGATGATGTGGAACCGCTTATGAAGATGCAAGAAGTACAAACATAAGAAGAAGTATTTAGCCAAGATGGCAATTGTCCATCCGTGATGACCAAAAAACATGCTGCTGATGATAATGAAAATGATAATGACGATGAGGATGATGACAATGATGCTGAAAGTGACCTTTCTTCTGAATATGAAATAGAAGAAAAAACAGAAGCCGAAATGTTAGATCCAAATAAACTTGTAGATACATTTCGCTTTCTTTTACAAGCTCAACTAGCTGGAGACATCAATAATGTATATGAAATTATTTCAATTGTTAATGAACTGCGAGAGGCTGGTATTATTGAATAATATTTTTCAGTTTAGCAACTAGTTAAATGTAACTAAAATTAACATTCGCAATTACTAATTGAACAGTT
Organism: Andricus quercusramuli; assembly: GCA_932178445.1. Classification (NCBI taxonomy): domain Eukaryota; kingdom Metazoa; phylum Arthropoda; class Insecta; order Hymenoptera; family Cynipidae; genus Andricus; species Andricus quercusramuli. The sequence goes on from CAKNXH010049621.1 coordinate 7,177, forward strand.
CCTGTAGTTAGCATTTTTAAGTTTTCTACTATTCGATATTATATATTTTTTGCGTTTATTTTGAGAAGTTGTAGGCTCCGGCAGCTCCGATCATGATTCCAAATGAAACCAATCCCAAAGCTACTGGAACGTGTACGTCATCCGCTTCTGCTCCTTCTGTCCTAGAAGGTAAGCAAGAGCGGGAAGATTACGCGTGATAACATCGGGCAACACTGTTCCTTGGAGTCAGGTCTCTAGCCGCGGATGACCTTACGCGGCAGACAAGACAGCTGGAGATGAAGGTTTCATCTCTGGATACTTTTTTAGAGCTACCAATCTTTTCAGAATTTAAGAGGAACAGTGTTGACGGACCAGATGGAGTGATCCCAGGAGAACAGCCTTTTGCATCCGGTTCGCGATGAAACGAGCGTGACGCTGGCAAGCCGGAATCTTGTTAAGTTGGCTAATAAATGAAGCTTTCATACCTCCAAGGCAGCCGATTGTGAGAATTATAAGATGGACTTTGTAGCCTTGGTACAGCCTACTCAGCTCGAAAAGAAGTGCCTGATATTTCGCCCGTTTTTCTCCCTCCTTTGCCGTGATATTACCATCGGCTGGTGCCGAGAATTCAATCACGTAAATGATCTTGTTCTTCAGATCTTGGAGGACAATGTCAGGCTTCGTAGCACTGATACGTTGAGTGGTGGAGAATGAGAAATTCCAGTAGATCTTACACTGATCATTCTCCACAACTGACTCGAGTTCCCCCTGGGCGTATGGCAAGACGGGCAATAGATCAACACCATAGAAATGCCTAAGATGGTAATATATCACTTTTAGAGCTGCATTGTGTCTCTCTATGTACGCGCAGCGTGCATATTTAGAGCATCCACTGAGAACATGTCCAAGTGTTTCGGGCTCTTGCTTGCACGCTCGGCAGTTGGTATCGCGCACAGGTACATTCATTATGCGCTCGCGGTAAACTAAGGTGTCTATGACGCCGTATTGACAAGCAAAAAGAAATCCCACGGTCTCCAACCTCAATCCAGAAGACTTGAGAAACATGTTGGACAGACCCATCGAGAGCTCTTCTCTACGTAGGATGCCGTAGAACTTACCATGGAGGGGTTTCTCAGCATGTTCTCTTAGTAGGAGCGTATGATCTGCTTCCTGTATGCGACTTTTGAGTACCAGAGGTGTTAGTGATGCTAGACCATATGTAATGTCGCTGGAATTAAATGGGAGGTCAAGCTCCTCTGCGGCCCTATCTGCTGCATGGTATAGAAACACCGCAGCATTGGCGACTTCATGTTGATGTACGAGTCGCATAAGGGAATCCGTGCTTTTTAGAACTGAGCAGGCTGTAGCCAGAACCGTTCTTCGATGAAGACACTCTAAGCTTAGCAATCCTCTACCCACTTTATCGCGAGGGAGATATATTCGAGGTACGGAAGATCTAGGATGAAGACTTCTATGTATTGTCATCATCTTGCGTGTGCTTCGATCAAGTTGTTTTAACTCACCGACGTTCCATTTTACTGCACCAAACGTGTAGAGCAGTATAGGAACGGCCAGCATATTGGTCGCCTGGATCTTATTCTTTCCAGATAATTCGGAAGCCCAAATTTTTCTCAGAATTTGGCGATACCTTTTTCCAAGGGCCGTTTTCAAGTTATGCATATTTTGGGTTTCCGCTTGCGGTATTCCAAGATATGTATATGTTTCTCCAATACCAAGATGTTGAATGGTATTTCCGCCTATGAGTTGAACATCCTGATCGTCACTGGATGATGTAGTTTCTAGTCTTCCTTGGTGTAGGTGGACGCAGGCACACTTGTCCAGTCCGAAGCTCATGCCAATCGCTTTAGAATACCTATTTACCGCATCTACAAGGATGTTAAGGTCCTTTTTTGAGGAAGCAAAGAGTTTAAGGTCGTCCATGTATAACAGGTGGTTGACCTTATATTCTCTTCTGCTCGGCGGGCCACATAGGTATCCAGAGCTTTTGCCTCGGAGCACAATAGATAGAGGCAAGAGGGAAATGCAGAAAAGTATCGGACTTAGAGAGTCTCCTTGAAAGACCCCCCTCTTATAAGTGACAAAGCTTGTAGTCACTTGTCTTTTGTCAGATGTTATGACAAATCTTGTCCGCCACAAGAGCATCAGCTCTTTTATGCATCTCACTATTTTTGGATACACCTCCATGCACTCAAGGAGCTTGATAAGAAGCTCATGGTTCGTGTTATCGAATGCCTTACGGTAATCAATCCAAGCCATGGACAGATTGCGTCGATACCTGATCGAGTCCTGGGTAATACACCTGTCTATTAACAGGTTCTCCCTGCAACCTGCCAGCCCTCTCTTGCATCCACGTTGTTCGACTATTGCACTCCATACCGGCTCGATAGATGTCAATATCCTCTCTTTGAGGATGCCAGTGAATAGCTTGTAGCTGGTGTTTAAACAAGCTATGGGCCTGTAGTTCTTTGGACATGACAAATCTCCGGCCTTAGGGATCAATACCGTGCGTCCTTCCACTAGCCACTGCGGGACGGGTTGTTCTCCGTTTAAGAAAGTAGTAAATATACGAGCTAGATGTTGGTGCGTAGAAGTAAACTTCTTCCACCAAAAGTTGTTGATTTTATCTGGCCCTGGCGCCGAAAAGTTCTTAGTTCTAGCGATAACTTTCTTCACTTCTTCAGCAGTAATTAGTGGACACTCTTCCTCTGGATCTTGTAACCTTTGCCTTTGGCAAAAGCTACGAAAGGGTGATATATCGGAAGCGTCTTCATTCAGCTGATAAGTATCTCCATATACTTGCTCCCAGAAGATTTGAATCTCTTCTCGACTAGGCGGATTTTTAACTACACATGACGCTTTATTGAACAGACCGGAAGGATTAGTAGAAAAGGTGGAATTTTCCTGAATCCACTTAACTCGCCGTTCAAGGCGCTGTTTCGCTGTTGAAAGAGATCTTACTTTTTGCGTCCAGTGCTGCTTGATGGTCGACAGTTTACACTTGTTCAGCGTGTGATTTGCTTTCCGCAAGTTTCGAGCAAGTGCCCTAACTTTTGGAGTGAACTTTTTATTTGCTGTTATGTAGCTAATCACGCACTGAACATTTGATGCATGCCGTCTCGCCGTTTCAATTTTGAACTGAAGCTGTGCAATACGCTCGCGTGTCTTACTCAGACGTACCGAAGTTTCGTTACTTCTATCGTCGCTAAGCAGGGAGACCGCCTTCTCGTAAACTACACAGTTCAGCTTCCAGAGATTAACATCTTCGGGGAGCAAATCGCGGAGAGCAGTATTAGCTTCAGCTAATTTGTCCATCCTGAGGAAGACTTTTTGGTGGATAGATCTCCTACTTCTCATGTTGACATTATCGGCTATCTGCAAAGGTGGTCTTGCTGGAACGGGTGGAATGTTCGCTGGAGGATGTTGCTCCTCTTCCTGTTGATAAACAGCTTCATATCCGTTTTTTCGCAAGAAGGATACCTGATCTCTCAAATACTGAGGCGTTTTATGAGCATATTCCGGGTGCATATTGCCCCAACGGTCATGCAACCTCTTCATGAATCCTCTCCGCGCCGGTGAGCTTCTTTGCCAACAGGTAAGAAGGTCCCTCCTGAGTTGGTCCGACCATTTAAATCGATGTTCTCGCGTTTGTCCGGGGTCATTGCCTGGTCGTCGCCTCGGTTCGTTCCTATTGCCACTCCCAACTGAACCATGGCCTCCATCCGAGAGAGGCCTATTGTGGGTGGCACTGCGCGATACTTGTGTCGTAACCGCATAATTCGTTTCATTGGGGAGTTAGCCCAAAGCAACGCGATTGACTGCAAGAGCAGGAGCTCTCGGGCGATGGGGTCGCCACATCCCTACGCCTTATTATTTTTTTTTTTCATACTTTTTCTCGGATGAACCCGGTTTTTCGTCATAGCCACGGACTAAGTCAAGTGACTGATGAGATCAGGATGTTAATAGTTATTTCAATACGTTGTTTGAAATCATTTACGATGATGTTGTAGGTACAAAATTAGAAGCATGATATAGTTTGCAGTTTCGCTTTGCCGCTGTTATCCTTACACAGCGGCCGTGAGTGTTGAAGGTGACACCAGTCGCCTCTGGATGCTTTCTTAGAGCTACCATGTATCACGCCATAGGTTCTTAGTCACTCGCTTCCTGATGGTCTAGGAAGTTTCTTACAATGCGACAGGTGTTTAATAAAACCGCCTTTTGAGCTGCCGCCAGTACCCTACTGACTCCTAAATGTTCAAGATGTTCAGTGCATCTTGCGTGCACATTGCCTGTAGCCGAAATCACAATAGGATGAATAGATGCATGTTTCACATTCCTCCATATTGCCTTAACTTCATGCCTTAGCTCGCTATACTTATGAATCTTGGTTGTATAGGTTGCCTGCAAATTTCGGTTGAGCGGACAAGCAATGTCGATGATGTAGACTCTTCCACCTTTTTTCTCTCGCATCACGATGTCAGGTCGATTGGCTCGGATGTAATGATCCGTCTGGATAGTCACATCCCAATATAAGATGTAATCTTCATTTTCTAAAACTGTCATTGGAATGTATCTATAGAAAGGCATCCATTCTGTTAAGAGTCCTAGGTTTAAGGCAAGTTGTTGATGTACAATGCCCGCCACGTCATTATGTCTGTGCGTATATTCTCTTTGAGCCATTACGCGACAACCATCAATAATGTGATCGATGGATTCGTTGGTATCTCCACATAATCGGCACCGGTCAACCACGTCTTGATGTAACACGTGTTTGCGATAATTCCTGGTGCTAACAACTCTATCCTGAATCGCAATGACGAATCCTTCCGTTTCTGGATACAGGAGTCCCTTTCTCAGCCAAATATTGGATGCCTCACTATCCACTTCATATTGATCTAGCGTTTTGGGGTGTTCGCTGTGGATGGCTTTCTGTCTCCATTGCGTTTCTAATTCCTCTATGGTTTGTGCCCTGATATTCAAGGCCTCCTCTGAGGACAAATTCAAGGGCGTGTAGTCAAGATCCGCTTTACAGATGGTGTTGTAAAGCGTAACATCTCGCTTGCTGTTAAAATAGTCTCGCAACTGTGTAACTTGTGACTCACACAGTTTTCTGACATCTACAATGCCTCTGCCCCCTCTATGTCGTGGTAGAACTACCCTTTCACTCGCCGAATTACGGTGGTGCATTCGGTGTTTCGTCATTTCTACGCGGATGATTCTGTTTAATCGTTCGAGGTCAGTGTTCGACCATTTGATGAGCCCAAAGGAGTACGTGAGAACAGGGATGGCGTAGGTGTTGATTGCCCTGATCTTGTGTGCCGAGTTAAGAGAACTCTTCAGAACCAATCTGAGTCTTGTAGTGAAGGCAGTCGTTAGGCTTTTCTTAACTATCGTATGCTGAATACCCTTAGATTCAAGAATACCCAGGTATTTATATGACTCGCCCTCAGCCATTGCCTCAATGTCATTCCCGAAATCGTTGTCTATCTCTGCGGTCCCTAATTCTCCTCTGATTAAATGCACTGTTCGGCATTTATCTAGTCCAAACTCCATGTTGATATCATTGGAAAACTGCTTTGTAACATCAATCACTTGTTGCAATTTCTCGTCCGAACTAGCGTATAGCTTCTGGTCATCCATGTATAGAAGATGGGTCACTTGATGAACATCCTCATTATCATTTACTCGGAACCCATGAGACATGCTATTTAAAGTTTTGCTCAGTGGGTTCAACGCTAAACAGAACCATAATGCACTGAAGGAGTCTCCTTGGAATATACCCGTCTTAATGCATATTGATCTAGTTATCCTCAGTTGTCCATGATCAAAATACTTGATTCTTGTACCCCATAGCATCATCGCACGACTTAGGAAGTCAATGATGCGTGGACAAATTTTGTATACTTTTAAGACTTCAAGCAAATAGTCATGTGGTACGGAAGGAAACGCTTGCTTGTAGTCAATGTATGCCATGTGCAAGTTCCTTTGGTGTTTACGAGCTTGCGTCATGGCAACAGCGTCTATGGTGACTAGATCTTTACTGCCTCGGGAGTTTTTACAACATCCTTTTTGTTCTTCTGTAAGGATGTCATTCTCGTCACAGTGAGAATAAACCTTATCTGCTATCATTGCTCTAAGACATTTATATATTGTTGGAAGACAGGCTATCGGTCGAAATTCAGATGGATTTTGAGCGTCTGGTTTTTTAGGCAACATATACGTAGTACCCTGCAGCATAAAGCCTGGCATCAGATCTGGATGTTCGATGATCTTCTGAAAACACCGTACCAACGCAGGATGCACACTAGTCAGGTACTTATACCAGAAATTGTGCACCATGTCCGGACCTGGAGCTTTCCAGTTACATGCTTTTTTCAAAACCGCTGAAACATTTAAAGCTGTGATGTTCGTCAGCTCCATTTCAGGGTTATTGCTTGCTCTTGCTTTCTCTAGTTGGAACCACGCAGTGTCCAAATTGCTTCTGTTAGTTTTTCCCCAAACGTCTGACCAATAGTTAGTCATTTCTTCCAATTGAGGGACTTCGGTGTCTTGCTGGTTATTTTGCTGTACACTCAGTTCACGATAGAACCTTCTTTCGTCTGTCAGAAAGGTTCGATTTTGTTGCCTTCTTGCACTACTTTTCTTGTACCGACGCAGTCTAGCAGTAAGAACATCAAGTCTCTGCCGCTGGGAGTCTATAATCTCATCCAATATTGCTGGTGTCAATGTCTCGATGTACCGAGGGTGGATGATTTTAATAACATGGTGTATCAGCTTTCTGGTTCGATTTCCTTTTTTATATTGAGTCAGTCGACCCAATTTGCACCTTACTTTGCTGACATCCATATCCAACCTGATCTTCCATGGCGGATCTCGCTCCAGTCTTGGGGCGAAGACTGCATTTATAGGCCTAGTTCTGCGGCCCAACGTTCTAACGGTTGCCGCAGCTGCACAGTATACAAGAGTTTGCACCTCTAACGCATTTTGTGTTGCGTTCAAATGCATAGGTAAAACCTTGCTGTTTAGGTGTTCTATTAGTGCACGCAGATCATTTGTGATGTTCATCTTGGGCAGTGAATGCCTTTGTGTTGGTTCTACATGTCTGAACTCTAGTAGAGCATGACCAAAATTCCTTTCAAGATGCTGTAGATTTTCTGGGACTTCGCTGTTCATATCATCGTTTAGGATATCCGGATGTGGTTCTAGTCCATCCGGTACTTGGTGTTCATTATCCCTAGCACCTATGTCTTCAGCTGCAATCAAGTTTTCGTTTTCCACATCTTCCAATGGAAGTTCATCAATAGGAAGCTGCTGTTCCACTTCCATTTCGATGGCAGCTATTTCAACAA